>ML106430.1:0-24598 GCA_003697995.1 Taxidea taxus jeffersonii
TTTTTTTTTTTTTTTGCAATGAACATGTAATCAGAACACTTGAATAGGACCAGAGATAAAATAAAAAAGGTATCTGAAAGTTGTAGAAGAAGAGCCATGAAGACAGACTCATTCTTTCTTTACTGGGTTAATGAATTAAGGACTCCTTTATCCCATAAGCAAAAAGAGTATCTCATCCTTAACTTATGTTGTTCTCCCAAATTGCATGTTCTTGATCCTAAAACCCCGATGAATGAAGAAAGCAAGACTCATTTTTATTCATCATTAAGAATGCAGTGAGCGTACAGAGTCCTCTAATATGTAACCAACGACAGGACTCTGATTTTATCCCAGAGACTATTTAGGAATTACTAAGTAGATTTTCCGCTCAAAAATCTGGACCTGGGAATTTAGAGATGACTGTCACTTTGATTTATGAATCTGACCAAAGTTCTGTTTCAATCTTCATGATTCTCTTAAGTGATTAAATAGTATTTTCCCATCTGAAAAAAAAAATCTATGTTTAACATTTAATCAAATTCCAGTGTGACTGGAATTCATTGTAAATCACCATTAATGACACGTCAACAACCTATACACCCTGCAGCCTGATAAACAGAGTTCGGAGCCAGTCTTCACAGTGCCACTTGGCCTCGGTCTCAAGCCATGTCAGCCTCTAGGGGAATTCCTGACAGCAAGAACTTTCTCAGAACATGGCGCCACCCAAATGTGATCTTCAGAGGAGACGTGATTTTCCCCAGCAGAAATGTTTTGAGTAGCGAATGCTTTGATATACTTGTAAGTTGCAATGTGTTAAAATAGCAAGACATTTTCAATAGACACTTTCTCCTTTCAAAAAAAATTTTAATGTGTTCTGAAAGTTTTCATCCCTGCTTCTGTCATGGGAGGAGTCAATAAGACAATATTTATTAAGTTTTTAAGTTTTCTGAAAGGCGGTACTAAATATCTAGAGGTATTTATACATCCTACAAAAAATACAATGTAATGTTTTGAAGATCTGGAAAACATCAATGTACTTTGTTTTTTGGCCCAGTGTTTTGATAAACAATATAGATACCAAGTTGAACTGAAGTCATAAGCATAGTTAAAACTTGAAGCATATCTAATTATCCGCTCACAAAAAGCAAAAAATTTTAACATCTTTATAAATAGGTACTATTAATGTACTGTCATTAAAGAACAATACTAACGTGAATTATCTATAATAGGGTGTTTACCAGATTGCTAGCCTCTCACAGCTGTATGACTCATGATTAAACATATTTCTCTGTTATATCAAAATAATCCCCTTTAAACCACTGCATATTTTTAAAAATGCCTTCTACCTACCTTTCGGCTGAAAAAAGAAGGGAAATGCGACATGTCTTTTTGGAACTTACCTTGAATGATAAATTGCTCCATGTTTTCTTTGAAGGGCTGGATGTGCTCCTTTGAGGACACCTGGAATACTTTCCCCGCCTCAACTTCACAGGCTGCAATCAGAGGAAAACACTGTTTAGAATGTCACAATATTAATGGAGCATTAAAAAATTTTTTTAAACACATTAGCTAATGTGAAAAATCCATTAGCCACGCTAATCGATATACATTCTATACATGTTTTGGAAATATCCAAATACAGACATAAGAAGCCTATGATCAAGGCTTCATTTTGGAGAAACTGTAAAAAATTCTTAAGAATCTACAATCTAAGTTTGGTCACTGCCAAACTGCAAACGTAGGAGGGTCCCTGAAGCGCTGAGTCCCATTCTGCCTCATCTGTAGAATGGGCACATCACTGGTGTCTGCCTCTCGGGGCTGTCATGAGGATCAAATCAATTAATAGACACAAAGTGTTCGAATGGTGCCTGGCAGAGAGTATAAAGCAAGGGGTCAGTACTTGCTATCATCATCATCCTGGTTACTATCAACTGACTTCTAACACAGGTTTGTATCCGACGAAAGTCCACAATTATGAGAAATGACAAGTAACAATCGTGGTGCTGGTGTTCATATAGAAATCAGCAGTTACAGAGCACCTATTACAGGGCAGATACTTTTAACCTATGAGTTAACTTCATCTTCAGAGCAAGTTAGTGAACGTGGATACTATCCCATTTTACAGGTGAGGAAATCAAGGCTCGGGGTACTCATTTGCTGAAGGGTCCACAGATGATGAGCGGCAGACCCATAAATGAAATCCCGATCTGACTCGACAGCTTATTTTCTTTCTATGTCTACACCATCATAAATGCCTTTGTAGACTACAGGGCCAACAAGGGTTAATTAAGAAGGACTTCTAAGAAAATTTCTGAAGAAATTCCTGCCACGATGGTGATACTGGCAAAAACCTCAAAATTAAAAAGCATGTATATGAAAGATAAAACTTAGGACAGATAAAAGTCTGAATCAGGAATTACAATTCTTAAGGCAAGGTTGCCAATTAATTCCAAGGAGACTTTGATACTGCACTCTTTAAAATATTTTCTTTCTCTTATTAAAACATAGTTTTCTTTTCCCTCCAGGTTATTAGCTTGTCTAAGCAGGAGAAGAAGGGCAGGGGGTGTCCTGTTAGCACCTACTCTTCCCACCAAATGTAAAGGACAATTAGGCCCAGTAAGATTTAAGACCCAGCTGGACAGATGTGGGGTTCTCTCTGTCCACTTCCCTAGCACTCCTCATTCTGGCAGAGCAGTGTCTCGACAGCTCGTGACTGGCCAACCCACCGCCCTCGTCCAGTATCTTGTGTCTTTAGACTAGTACTTAAACTTCCATAATCAGCATTCTCAAGTAGAAGTCATCACAGCCTTCTCCAGGCGTACTACTGCCCTTATTTACTCTCCTGTTGGTGGTACCATGACCTGATACCAAAGCAGGAGAGTTCCCGACTTCCTCTCCTTATCCCAATATCCTGTTTACCTCCTAAATGCTTCTGGAATCTGCCTATCCTCTCCATTCCTGCTTTATGCTGGTAAAAATGCCTTCATCGTTCTTCACTGGGCTACCCTGAAAGCCTCTTCACCCCACCAGCGGTCTTATACACATCCATGCTCCTTCTTGTAGCTTAAGAGCAGTGGGTAAAGACGCCGTGGGGTGAGCGTGCAAATGTGTGTGCACACAGTGCTATTACTCCACTACAAAAAGAATACATTCTTGCCATTTGTAACAACATGCTTGGACCTCCATGGGACTATGCTAAGTGAAATAATACAGAGAAAGACAAATACCACATGATTTTACTTAGCTGTGGAATTAAAATGAACACATGAACAAAAACAGACCTTCAAATACAGAGAACAAACCGATGGTTGTCTGAGGAAAGGTTGGGTGGGACGACAGGTGAAATAGATGAATCAAGAGGTACAATCTTCCAGTTATAAAATAACTACGACATGTGGATACAGGGTACAGCATAGGACATATAGTCAATAATATTGTCCTAATGTCATGTGGTGACAGATTGTAACTACGCTCATCAAGATGAGCAACCAGCCGTGTAGAAAATTGTTGACTCACTATATTGTACACCCGAAACAATATAACGCTGTATGCCACCCTGTCCTCAGGGCTTGCCTTCTATGAAACCATGCTGTCTTTATTTTCCAATTTCAACAAGAAATGTAAAATACTAGTCGTTTAGTGTCTAATAGCTGACACCAACCAAAAAAAAAAGAGCGGGGGGATCTAGTTTTCCACTCAGTCTGAGTTTCAAAACTTGAAAGCCTGAGGCAAGGAAGATTAGTATTTTGACATTAGTCACAATTGTTTCATCTGCCATTTTTTACTAGAAAATGGAGGTAATAACGGACTTTGTCTTCATGGCACCACACTCTGTCCAGAGTAGTCTAGCGAGCTATAAAAAGACCCTCAGACTAGGCACTTGCAGAAGTTAATATGATGGACCTGGTGACCGAAGGAGGATTTCACCAGTGAGGAAAGCAGAGTGAGAGCAAAGACGGTCCATAGCAAAGTCCTCCAAAATGCGCCAACATTTCTCTAGGTCTTCATACGCACTCAGTAATTTTGAAACAACAGAATCAATAACAGCGAAGGGACAAATAAAATACTTAAAATGTTAAAAAAAAAAAACGAGGGAAAGTTATCTTTTAATTTTCACTCAGTTTTGTAAATGTCCCTGGCCCATTCATATGAACTTACTATTTTTAATACAAATGTAAGCAAAAACTATTTTTTCTATTCCTTCTCTTTGCACTTTCACTTCTAGTAGATTTTCATGTACACAGTAAGAATTAAGTAGAGTTTTAGATCTAGAAGCTCTCTACAGTCATTTCCTGACAACCTCATCTCATTTACCAGAAGGCCACAGAAAAATGCTTGTACTTCAGTGTTTCCAGTGATTTCTATTCATTTCCCTACCAGGACACGTCTTCCCTCCTGAGTTGTTCTAATTGCTGGAATTTTTGACTACATATTGTGTAGAAATATCTCTTCTGTGGAATGACACATCTGGAGTTTGCTTTAAAATACTCCAGATATAGGCCACCTGGGTAGCTCTGATGGTCAAGTGTCCAACTCTTGATTTAGACTCAGGATGATCTCAGTGTTGTGAGACTGAGCCCCACGGGGGGCTCTGTATTGGCAGTGGAGCCTCCTTGAGATTCTCTCCCTCCACATCTCCTCAATAAAAAATAATAACATAATTAAATACTCCAGATATATTTCCATAATTACTTATGTAATTTAAAAAAATCAGTTAAAAAATACTTCAAGTCTATAGTGAGTTACAAAGAAATTCCATTCTTTGAGGACCCTGATCTCCATTTACTTATATCCCCTATTAAGCAATAGGCAACCAAAAATTATCTGTGGAATGAATATATAAACGAGTAAGACCCCCTTGACACAATTAACTTTTTTTTAATTTTCAAAATGTCATATCTATCCCAATTTCTCCACACCTTACATATACTATCCACCCATCTGATACACTCTGGCCCCTCAGAACCAACTGCTGAACTTCAACTTATCCACCCCAAGTTTCAACTATCACCTCAAGCCAAGAGGGTCAATCTCCCCTTGAACCTCGTACTTCCCTGCTCTGTACAAGTGAATGACAGAAGATAAAAACAAATCTTTGGATAAGAGATCTGGATTCAAGCCAAGTTCTATCCATAGCTATGTGATCTTGGGCTCGCTCCTTGAATTCTCTGAGCCTCAACCAGAGTTTGGGATGATGAAGATGTTGCATATGAGTGCTGAAAAACTCTCAAAACAAACAAACAAACAAACCCGTAGCTATTAATGATATTATTTCATGCCATTTATTTGTTTATGCATCTTTGTCTCTGATTTAGTTTTATTTTGTATCCCCTGAAGTCAAGGATTGTCCTATTCTCCTCTGTGTTCGCAAGACTGAGGAAACCCTAAAATCCTGTGTGAAAAAAGCCCTTTCAACAATCTCAATAATTATGACTTTCCTTAATCTGGATATTAATTCTCCAGTTGTGGCTCATTTGAAACATCACATAAGTCTCATGCAAAACATAGGAAAACCCAATCCAAATTTCCAAAGCTCTTCACAGTGATACACAACCTATGTTTGTAGCTGACTGTCGTTGTACTTAGTCACCATGTTGAGAAGGAAGAGACTGTTGGGTAAGTATAAAAATAAAATGTCAAACTGTAGAGTTTATATATACTTATATAGAGGTCTAATTCTTACATACATCTAATATATTCAATAATGCATATGAATATGTTCAATGTGATAAGGACTAAGGAAATTTCTTTTTTTTTTTTAAAGATTTGTTTATTTGAGAGACAGAGAAAGTATGTGGGGGGTGAGGGGCAGAGGGGCAGAGAATCTCAGGCAGACTCCCCTTTAAGCATGGAGCCCAACACGGGGCTCAGTCCCATGACCCCGAGATCATGACCTGAGCTGAAATCCAGAGTTGGCTGCTTAAACAAGTGAGCCACCCAAGGGCCTTAGGAATAAGGAAATTTCTTGGTAAGGCTGGACCCCATTCTTCTCTTAACTGTAGAACATCGTGGTGTATAAGATCGTCCTGGTTATTACTTATCATCTTCAAAATGGGTATGTGACTATGTAAACTTAAAAAAAAAAAAAACCCACACCAAGGGCTATAATCTTACAAACTTGAAGGGTCATTTAGAAACATTATTAAAAACCTAACAACGACAGAGTTCCTGGAAAATCTGCAATACAGTCAAACCCAAATTTTAAAAAACATTTGTTAACAGATGTTGGTATAACTGAGCAATTCCGATCAGGTTGGCTTTTTGTCTGATTTGAAGGCCTTCCTAATCCCAAATGATTTTGTATTGGGCTAAAGAGCTAATACGAGGAAGCATGAATTAGGCCTCAAAATACAAAGAAAAATCCAGCCAGAGGCCTGGAAGAACAGATATCTCTCAGATATTTTGACCAGAAAATGGGTTCCAGAACATCAGAGCCATCCACAGGCTGGCGTGTTTGGGGGCACAGCAAACACCATCTTATTACTGTGAGTTTAAAGCAAGAACACTGTACACCACTCTCTCAAACGAACCGTGATCATGAGCACTCTGTTGCTGCTGTTGCTGTTTTTTAAGGAACTGGAATATTTCAGCTGTGACTTACAGAAGTCTCCAAGTTCAATCAGTGTTAATCAGTTTAGAGTCACTGCACTGGAGAATGAACCCGCTTTATTTGAAACCTGCTTCAGCAAGTCTGGATGAAGCCGCATAACAGACACAAAGGAAAAGAAACAGTGGATTATTCAGAAGTTTTGCTTCTAACACCATGTTGTTTCCCAGGTAAGCATGCCTTGTACATTATACTGAATTCCATTTCTGGAAACAGCTACCTAAAGCAGATCAACACAGCCAATAAGATGCTCATAAAGCATTTGTAAAAGCAGAGAAAGTGGGCTCTGCATTTGATTTCAGGAACGGCTCCCGGAACGAAACGGCACACCTGGACCTCCAGGTGATATCATCAGTGCCAGTCTGGACCTAAGCTGAATGTTGGTTTTACACTCAAACCTCGCCTGCTAAATATGTGCCATCAAAAAAATTGTCACCCTATACTGTGCCTGTCAGCACTCATGGAGCTGGTGACTGAGGACAGTCATACTCCTTGGTTGAAATCCATCCTCTCCATATCACTGCTTGAAAGTAGGAAAAAAAAAAAAAAACACCAAAAAAGCAAAACAAAAACCCAAACCAGAAAATGGAAATAGAAGCAGCAAAAAGCTCTTCACCACATCTCATGAGTACGTGCACTGACAAAAGCAAAATCATATGCAGACACAGAAGAAAGCACAGGTTCAGGAAACACTTAAGGGAAAAACAGCAAAGCTTGGCAACAGACTAGTTTGCAAGTAAGCCATCCCTTCATGAAGAGGCAACCTTTAAAATCAACTGGAGGGCCTTTTCAGCATCTCCCTGCCAATGCGCCCACCCCCTTGGAGATACTTGGAGAAAAGTGAACCCCAAGGACAAGACTCTCAGGAAAAGTCCACTCAGTGATTCTAATGTGAACTGAGGTGTAAGGTAAGGTGGGGGGAGGAAGGGTGCCATCGGGCCTTGCAGCTGGGGCACTCTGTGGAGAGAGGACGCAGGAGGAAGAGTTGCTTTCGGAGGGAAAGAAAAGAATGTGGTTTCAAGCTTTCTGCATTTTAAGATGCCAGAGGAACATCCATGAATAGTTTCCACCAAGGGCTTGGGGGTGTGAGTCTGCGGATCAGAGTGACAACGGAAACACTGAATGAGGTCACTTGACAAAGGTGTAAGTGAGAAGCCTGGGCCAAGGCGCCTACCTGAGGTATACCAACTTTGACACAGAAGCAGGGAAAGAGAAGGCCGTGGAGGAAGAAGATGCAGAACAACATCAGAAGGAGAATCAGTTGTGAGTAGGGTTAGGGAAGCTGACAGGCTAGTGACTTCTACACAGCCAATCAGATGCGACAGAAACAGCAAACGGGATAAATGTTGAAATAAAGTGTCCAATTCAATTTGGCAAATGGTGACAACAGATCCAGTGGTGCTAGAGACAAAAGTACACTGTAACAGACTGAGGAAAGAATGGAAAGTAATGAATCAAAGAGCCCAGAAATAGACCAGGAATGTTAACATGTTGGCCTATTAACACAAGTACCCAAGAAAACCTGTGCAGCAAAGGTACTCCACGGGCCATGGGAAGAATGATGAATAAACAAACACAAATTCTTGATAACTTCTGAATAATGTTCAAAATACCTTTGTCCTGCCAACAGTGGACCCACAGATTCAGCTGCCCACTAAGTATAATATGTGTTTATCTATCTTAAAGATGGATTTCTGGAAAATCTCATCCCTAAAGTTAAAGGTCTGCAGATTCATGTCAAAGTAGTCCTTTATCCTATAAATATAATAAGAGAGGACAGAGATAACACACACACACCACAGTACCTTAGTTGGACACGGCCGACTTAGCGTGCTAGCCAGTGGAACAAATTAAGGTCACTTGAAGCTCATTAGTTTCTATCTCCAAACAAAGCTCAACAGAACTGAATGATTTCATTAACAGGTGTTTCACAGGTGCCCTCTTCCACTGAGGGATTTTGGAAGGGAACATGGTTTTAAATTGAAAGGAAGGAAAGCACAATGCAGGTCGTTTTGCTCCTTATATAAGCATTCCTACAAGAGGCATTATCCGTTTTGTTTTTGGTCCGTTCACACCCACCAGTCATCGTTCTCAAACACGAGTCACTTCCATGGATAAATACGGTCTACAGGTCGCAAAAAGATAAGACATACTAGCTGTGACTTTCAAAAAGGTAGACAGTCTCCCTGTGCCCCAGGTTCGTTCACCTGTAATAGGAGGGACAGTAAGAGCACCTACTTCATTGCGAAGATCAAGGGATTTTATGTGGATAAGATACAAGGGAACCTGCCTCGTGCACTGTAAGACTAATAGGTCTGCTATAGTTACTGCGACACTCTTACACCACACCACAATGATGCAAGGAAATCGAACCAGTCACCTCTAAGTCTCGAGCACTGAAGGTCGTGCTTCAGACTGTGACTGTGACATTTCTCTAAGGACAACCTAGAATGAGTCTTATACAGATCATATTTACAGGTAGTTATTAATCACTGGCCTATCTCACACTTGATTGAGACACACCTAAAAACCACTGAAGACATACTCTGTGTTGAGACTGTGGATGACCCTCGCTAGAATCGATGACTCCCTTCCGCCCCGCCAGGTCCCTCTGACACCACTCATTATGCTCTTCAACTTACCTATGTGTTCAGAAATTGGAGGGACCATAACTCTGTCTGTTAGTCACTGTTTCCATAAGTCTCCGCATGTTACGA
Organism: Taxidea taxus jeffersonii; assembly: GCA_003697995.1. Taxonomy (NCBI): domain Eukaryota; kingdom Metazoa; phylum Chordata; class Mammalia; order Carnivora; family Mustelidae; genus Taxidea; species Taxidea taxus. Next base: position 9,304 of record ML106430.1, read on the forward strand.
GCAAGTTCTCCAAGTTGGTTACTGATGGGTCTAAGCATGAACATGGGACCGATTGTGAGTGTACAAAGTTGGCTCTACACTTTCTTTTCACATGTGGCCTTGGGAAACATGACAGCTTAATGTCTTCTTATCAGAAGCAATACCACCCTGGTCATTTAGATCATTTAAATGGATTCACTCTATTACTAAGGGGATTCAAAGTCAAACTGAAACAATTCTAAATTCCTTATTTGACCTATTTGCTATATATGGAAAACAGCATCATTTTACGTAACAAAACTCCATAAGCTTGTGCGCTCTGGGCCTTGGGAGGAGACACTCGTATCGACTCCACCTGATACCAAAATGTCCTAACATCTGCAAGAGATGAATTCATGAAAATTATACACCATAGTTACTCTGAGTCTCCTGGCCCGCGTGTGAACATTTCTAGGGACGAGGGGCTCTCCACTTTTGAGATTAGCTCTGCCACTGTTTTGGTTCTCATTTGGAGACAGTCTTTCACGTAGAACTGAATTTCTGCCTCTGGCTTCACATACGGACCTTAGGTCTTGTCCACTGGTACAACACAGGGGGAATCTAATCGAAGAGTAGCAAGTTTCATTTCAAATATCAATTCTGGTTGTGTAGTAGGGGGCACTTGGAGCATGTTCTTCAAAAGGATTTTAAAGAGTCAATCTCTAACTCAAAAGAAAATACACCTTTAAAAAGATGTTTGTGGAATATTACACCTCCATCAGAAAGGATGAACACCCAACTTTTGTATCAACATGGACGGGACTGGAGGAGATTATGCTGAGTGAAATAAGTTAAGCAGAGAGAATCAATTATCATATGGTTTCACTTACTTGTGGAGCATAAGGAATAACACGGAGGACATGGGGAGATGGAGAGAAGGGAGTTGGGGGAAATCGGAGGGGGAGACGAACCATGAGAGACTGTGGACTCTGAGAAATAAACTGATAGTTTTGGAGAGGAGAGGGGTGGGGTTTGGGTGAGCCTGGTGGTGGGTATTAAGGAGGGCACATATGGCATGGAGCACTGGGTGTGGTGCATAAACAATGAATCTTGGAACACTGGAAAAATAAAATAAAAATTTTTAAAAATACATGTTTGATACAGACTCAAAGGAGGTAATCAGGATAACCTTTCATCTATTTGAAAACAATTCAGTCTACTTTCATTTCAGCCTTAAAATATCATTGCCTCTACTTGAGTCCCCATAGTCTGAAAAACAAAGATTGGGCTAGAATTCTAAAACAACTGGTCTCCACTCAGACATTCAGAGAGTCTGTTTGGGTGAGAAGCAAGAACACATGTATGCGATCCTGCAAACACTGACGAAACAATCTCAAGACGATGGAAGAGTGATAGATCTTTTAGCAGCCTCCCATCTACCCAATGCTAATGCACACATGTGCACAAATAATTTAAAAAAGAATGTCATAACAACATCCCACATAAAACACAGACAGACCCCATTCAGTCTCTTAGGACTAAAACAAATGATGCAATATTTCTGTTGTGATCTTTCCAAAATGATTAGAGGACCTTTTTATTTGGGTGAGGTTTGATGTTTTAAAAATATATCCCCCGTTGTCTGAATATTTATTTTTTAACATGGTTGACAATGCAAAAAGACTCAACCTTATGAATCACAACACATCCTAGAGGTGGAGATTTGCTCTTATTTAACTTCAGAAGACAACATGTGCCCTTTTAAAACAATACGTTTTGCCACGGTTTTTCCTTTAGAGGTTAAATACACAAGATATTCACACACATCTTCCATTAATTTAGATGACACATCACTTATGCTATGAAAATAAAGTGAAAAGAAGGCATTTATGCAGTCAAGAATGATCTGTTTATTACCAGATCATTGTGTGTCTTCTAAATTCCCAAACCACCCGTGAACCAGCCAGAAGAAAGGTCTTAGGGAATTTTGACATTCAACAACAAACCTCCATGCATAAATCAAACTTAATCTTTTAAAATCAAACTTCTTTTGGAATACACAAATACGATAAATGATGACATGATGACATTACCGAAGACTATTTTCCACTAAAAGAAAATAAGCGTGACTATTTCTAGCTGTTCTCTTTTTCTAAATCGTATCCTATTTCATAGGGACAAATTTTTGATCTCTGAGACTGAACATTTCTACTAGCTCAGAACGTTTCACAGAAAGAGGAAGCAAACAGTACAAATCTGCAGCAAAGATAACACTGGGACTCTCCGGGCACAAGGATACCAAGTCTTCCCTCAGCCTCTCCTCATTCATACTCCTTAATCTCTCGTGAAACATTAAAGACCACATTAACTTGAAATGGAATTAAAGTAATACCAAAATTTGTTTAAGAGAAATATATACAAAAGAACGGCAAGCTTCAGCTCACAAATAAAGGATAATGGGGCCAGAAACCCTAACAGACACTAGAATTCTTGGGTAAAATTCTGCTGAGAAATAAGATATTTACATACTTTCCAAGACTCACCTCACAAATTACTTACTAGTTAGTAAAAAAACAAACAAAACAAAAACCACAAACAAATCAACAAAAAACCCATATAACTTCATGGCAGAGGAAAGAGCAGACACTCCCTAAGCAAAGCAACCAAAGTAATGCATTCGTGTTCGCTGTAGGGAGTCTGCTGACATCAGGGCCTGTGCAAGGGACACGTATGGCTTCCGCAAACCAATGCAATGCAGGAGAGGTCTACAAAAGAAGCCGTCTTTAAATATGGTAGGGTCAAGAAGACAAAGACAGAGGAACCGCACTGTATTCCATAAGCCCGAGGAGACACAAAAATTAAATGCAGCGTGTGATCTAGGGATTGGCAAAAGAGCTATAAGGAACACTTCTGAATACGGCCCATGGAGTATTAGCATAATAGTGATTTTCAGTGTTAAATTTCCTGATTTTGATGATTATACTGTGTACACAAAAAAGGATGCCCAGGTACTTAGCATTTATACACTAAGTATTGAGGGGTAAAGAAGCAAGTTACCTCTGACTTGCTGGTGTCTGGTGCGGAAGAGAAAACACACACGTCCACATAGGGCGGACAGGAGGGAAGGAAGGACAGAGTAAACGGGACCAAAACTAAACAACTGATGGTCTAGGGAAACAACACCCAGGCATTCCACGTACTAGCTTGCACCTACTCTGTAAGTTTGATTCATATCAAATAAAAAGTTACAAACAACAACAACAAAGGATAACATGTCCCAGTTTGTCTTAGACTTTTTTTTTTAAGACTCCTAACCAAAGGACTAGGTACTAGGGGGCTTCCATACAACTTCTTCTACAGAATATTAAGAAGAGTCAAGTACGCCTCCCAGATAGTGGAAAGCTTGGACTTCTTCCACATCTGGCTCCAGTTTAAGAGTGGGAAGGCTCTACAGCCGCAGGTACAAAGTCTCTTTAGCTGATGGTCTGACTGGCATTGCGGGGTGACCGTGAGCACGCTTGTAATGGTTACCAGGCAGATTTTTAAAGATGACTTACAAGCTCTACTCTTCCAAATAAGTAAAAATATTCAACTTTCCCAAGATGGTTGCAAAAGGTTATACTTCATAGTTTAAACCATATTGAAGATGACAGATGCAGCATCTTACAATAAAATAATAAAAGCATCCTTACCACAAACTAACCTGCTTATAATATTTGACATATGGTCCTAGAATTCTTCAAATGCATACATCTTTAATCGTAATATTTTCAAAAAATAGCAAGTTGCTCAAATATTTAGGATTTGTGCAAATGCATTTTTCCCTAAATTTTCTTTAAAAAATATTTTATTTGAGAAAGAGTACATGTGTGTGCACACACACGTACACACACACACACACACACACGCTAGGGGGAGGAGCAAAGAGGGAGGGAGAAGTAGGCTCCCATCTGGGCCTGGCCTGCAGCTTGATCCCAGGACCCTAAGATCACAACCTGAGGGAAAGGCAGACGCCCAACCAACTGAGCCACCCAGGTGCCCTGCAAATGAATTCTTTAACATTAAATATTACAGACATTACAATGTCTTGAGTATAAAAGTGATTTACATAAAACTTAAAGTATTATATAATATACCCTAATATACTGCATATACAAACTTAAAGCAAAGCCTCTGACCTTTCCTAAGGATACAGTAAAATCACAGGACTGGGCAGTAATATTTATTGAAGGCAGAAATGACTGTCACAGAAGTTGGTACACTGTCTTCAATACTGGCCAGATGCCTGGTTTCATATCGGCTGCTCCACCAGACCCATCATTAGATGATGACTTGAGGTACAATCGTAGGCACCTATGACTGGCCTAGAAATCTCAGTCTCCTTGAGAGTCCCTGGAGTAGTACTGTCACTGTGATTGCCAATATTTCCAATTCCAGTGCTGGAACTGGAGCTGAGTAACTGACATGGCAGTTGTTCAAGGACACAAAGGAGTTCAGTAAATGTCCCTTGCAGTCAAGCTGCAGTGAGTGATGTCCGTCAACTGAAACAGAGGCCATTAAGGCTGTTATCTGTGTCTGGAGTGGTGTCCTGCTACCAGGCTCCACTGTGGTATTAGAATAGTTTACAATTTTAAAATAATCAAATTTTAATTTAAATTTAAAATTCAATCAATTTTACCATTATTAATTTAATTAATATATTTTATATGACAATTATATATACATTATATAAATTTATAAATATATAATAAATAACATTATTTATGTTATATACATATAACATTATATTAAAAATACTATTATATATTCTTTTATATATGATATACCTATATATTTATTAATGAATGTAATAAATAATATAAAATAGATATATAGATATATACATTACAATTGAACATATTTTATTAATATACATTAATTAATCCAATATAAATCAATAAATTAATGATTAATGAATGAATTAAATAAAATTTAAATTTTTTTTAAAAATAAAGATAAGGCATAATGTCCCCAAGGAGTAAAATGCTTAACTGGTGTGTCTGTTTTCAAGCTCCAAAGCAACATTTGTCCAGTGATTAAGAAACCAAATTTCAAGATAGACCACTTCCAAATGGAAATGTTTTCTAGTTTGGGCTTACAAACATAAAATTAGCAAAAGATATTTAAAGCACAGTGAACTGTTGGGGCTCAAATGTCTTGTCAGTTTGAGTTTCCTAAATTCACAGAACAAAAAGAGGACGAGGTACGTAAAGAACCATACAAGAGAAGCATATATGCAGGAGTAGAGAATAGAAGAAATGCTGAGAAAATTATGAAATATTTGAAATGTAGAGTGAGTTATTAAAATGCTTAACAATGCACCAGGTAGTCTCTCAGTCAAAGGAATAGTAAGTATTAGAAAAGAATGGAATGAAGTTAAAGATTTCTTAGAGGATTTATAGGTTTTAAGTTTGGGGAAGTAGTGAAATCTACTGAACATATCCCAAAAGCAAAAACATAACAAAACAAAACAGAGCGAGAGAGCAGTAACTCTGCCTTAAGTATTTTAAACTATTCTAAGAATTCAAAGCAATTTATCAATACAGTTGCAATCATCTTTAACATTCCCTGTTGGTTAAGAAGGAAATCTCATGGAAAATTATACTCAGGACTCTTGCCAACCTTATGGACTGATAACCAGTTTTTTCAGGTACCCTTTGATATTCTATTCCTGTAGACGAAGAAATGTAAAGTATTTCTATAAAATAGAGAAGCAGCACATTAGAACATGAGCCCAAGCTTTGGAAGCGGGAGAACTAGATTTGAACTGTTTTTTTTAAACATTTTTTATTAAAATTCAATTAATTAACACATAACACATTATTAGTTTCAGAGGGAGAGCTCAGTGATTCATCAGTCTTATAGAACACCCAGTGTTCATTATATCACATGCCCTCTGTAATGTCCATTGTCCAGTTACCCCATCCCCCCACCCCTCTCTTCTCCAGCAACCCTCCGTTTGTTTCTGATGATTAAGAGTCTCTTATGGTTTGTTTCCCTCTCTGATTTCGTCTTGTTTTATTTTTTCCCTCTTTTCCCCTATGATCCTCTGTTGTGTTTCTCAAATTCCACGTATCAGTGAGATCATGTAATTGTCTTTCTCTGATTGACTTATTTCAACTGTTCTTGCCCCACCCATTACCTGAGAGACCTCGGACAAGTCCCCAAGTCCTGCCAACCTTAGTTATCTCATCTGTAACACGGAGATGGCAACCATCCCATCCAGCAGTTCAGAGCAAGGGTTAGTGTACGTGGGGGGCACAGTGCCTGTAGTACTGCCTCACTACATGCTAACTTACTGTTTTTATTTTAGATGTTCTTGATAAATTACAGGGTTTACTAGAGCCATGAGTTTCGAAAGACATACAAATCAAGTTGTATGTGACAACACAAAGAGTAAAGACCACACGTAGCACAGAAATGTGGCAGAGGTCTGTGAAGAATGACCCACAGATGAGGGAGTAACTGAGTTAACAAGTCAACTCCTGTCAGAACCAAACAAGACATGGGGCATTTCTAACCATAATGTGCTGCTCAAACAGGCACAGCGCCTTTCTATTGTACTAGACGTTGGGTCAGAATCGTCTATCCATCCTCTTTTCTGATTTTTGTCTTCTCTGAAATTTGGAAATGGATATAACCACCTGTGTGAGTGTCTACAAATCAGCAAAGAAAGATTACCCAGTGAAGTGGGAAGACAGCCTAAAGAAAAGCTAGCTGGAGAAGAGAACGGTATGTCTTAAGGATCTCTAAAAAATACAAATCTCCTCTTATTTTTTGCTTTGAGAGCCATGAGGGAGACTTGTAGGACCACCTTAGACTAATATAGATTAATTAAAATAAATAATAAAATAGGTAAACAGTGTGGCAGCTATTAAGATACTGTCTCTTAGCTCCCAAACTGCACATCTGTACTGAGATCTGGGATGCCGGGGCTCAGCAAACTACCTTTCTCCTTTGCCAGCAGGCTTCCTGACAGATTTCCCGCAGAGCAGCAGATGGGAATTTGCTGCTCCCTTGAGCACTGTCCCCAGACCCTTTTTCTTCCCCCACATCAGGAGGGGTTCCAAGTCCTGGCTTGTTTTCATAGGCCCAATCCAGCATCACTGCACCCCTTGAAAGTACCAGTACAGCCAGGCAGAACTCCCCTTCTAAGGTCCCCAATCCTAGCTGGAGCTCCTTCTCTCCAAACTCCCTCATCCCAGGTCTGCCAGAACCACTGAGCTCCTGGTTTCAGCTCTGAGGGCTCTTTCTCCTTGTCCCCTTCAACCCAGCTCTGTGGGACTCCTCCTCTGGGTACTCAGTCACAGTCCTGTAGGGTCCCTAATCCAAGCTGCTCAGGTACTCTTGGCCCAGGCCATACCCTCGATGCAAATGTCTAGGGCCCAGCCCCACTGAGCACTCTCCCCACCGAGTGCTCTCCTGGAATTTCCAGGTTCTTTGATAGCCCCAACCTCGTTTCCAAGCCCCAGGAATGATAGCTGGTCTCAGTATTTACCTGAGCATTCCCTTTTTGCTTTTTCTGTCCTCTAACATGTGCTAACCTAATGCTCCATATTAAATTAATTCTATTAAATAATAACTGTGGTTTCCGCTTTTCTGACTTCACCCAGAACTAATAGAAGCGGTAAACCAAAATGAATGGATTTTCTTTTTCTGAGTACTCAGAGGCTTTCTGAGACTAGTACTTAATTTTATTTTTATTCTTTGCTTGTACACAATATCTGTTTGAATTGTTCACCAGAAGATACACCAATTTTTCAGATTAATATTCCCCCCAAAATGTTATATATTAGTACAATTCATCAGCAAACACATATTTAAAGTCATTCAAAACACAGCTTGTTCTTTTAATTAAATTTCAAATGGTCTCTAATTGTGTTTACCTTCGAATTTGCTAAGCTATATAATTTCTTCATAATGAATAAAAAAGGCTGAGTAGTCACACATTTTAAATTCCTGGGGCCCAACACGATTGAACTTCAACTCTAATTCAAACATATTCCCGGGTGGCTGACTGTTCTTATCTCCTCTTAAATAAAATTACGAAACATGTCACACTATAGAGGAGCACACATAGCATGTGCTTAACATTTACCCAAATTTCCAACTTAAGAAACAGAACATGCAACCGATTAATCACGAAATGCTATGCCCCAAAACTAATAATACACTACCTGTTAACTAAATTGAATTTAAATAAAAAATCTTAAAAAAAAAAAAAAAGAAACAGAACTTAATCAATACTTTGGAAGAGTCTCATGTGCTCCCTCCATCCTGCTCTTGGGCCCAGAGACAACCATGACCTTCAAGCTCTCAAAATAAAGCACATCAATTTATTTATTTATTTTTAAAGATTTTATTTATTTGACAGAGAACACAAGTAGGCAGAGAGGCAGGCAGAGAGAGATAGGGGGAAGCAGGCTCCCTGCCAAGCAGAGAGCCCGATGTGGGACTCGATCCCAGGACCCTGGGATCATGACCTGAGCCGAAGGCAGAGGCCTTAACCCACTGAGCCACCCAGGAGCCCTAAAGCACATCAATTTATATTGCCATCATCAGTGTAAAGGAGTTCTCATTAATCCGCATCTTTGCCAATAGTTCCCATCCTCCGACTTTCTGTATTTTTGAAAGGGACACTAATCTGTGTCCTGAGATGAAATTCTGGGTGTAATTTAATAAGTTCTTGGCACTTGTGCCCTCACATCTAACACGCTTTCAGGCAATCTCCACCAATTTCCATTTATGGAACTACCGCTGTACCTATACCCATGCGCTCCTACAGGATGAGTTCATCCAGATGCTCCCTGAAGAGAAATAGTTTTAGCTGAGCACAGAAGGAGTAGGAGTTTGCTAATTTTAAATGGAAGCACACACACACACACACACAGAAAACCAACAAATAACAATAACCACAGAACCTCAGTTACAGAGAATGACACATTCCCATGGAGACTTTTGTAAATGACTTTAATCCTATAAAATCCCTTGATGACCACGTCCTACATATGGAAGTCTGCACGCTCATAGGATAATTTGCTTATATTGGGACGCTGTGCGGAAGGGCATCTCACATCTTTGAATTAATCCAAGTTGGCTGTTGCACAAAAGGAAAATCACGTTTGTAAAGTACCCTTTATACCACAATCACGGATAATTTATAAAATTAAACATATCTTAACTCAAAATGTCAGAGAACGAATCACCTTTAATTAGCTGTGGTTTTCTCAAGGCAGTTGGGTCAGAAAAGCTAGTGATTAGTGCAAATGAGGAAGTACAACTTTACTAGTTTTTTCTAATGTGAATAAAGGGCATCAAATCTTAGAATGGAATGACCACGACCTGATTTTCTCCTCATTAACTCTCCCTTCCACCTGCAAAATTACCACTGAAAATAATGGAGCTCAGGAGATTTACAGCATGAAAAATCTAAGAATCTTGAAAAATGTTTATTTTAATTGAGTGCATCTGCATATTAACACAGGGGAAGGGAAGGGGGGGATGAGAAGAGAAAGATACTTGAAGCTTACTAACTTTGGAAAAAATATCAAAAATGAATACATTTCTTTCAAAGCTTTTGCAAAGAAATGTAAACATCCTGAACAGTGAAACATTATAGCAAACTGCACAGTGTTGACTGAAAGATTATGAAGCGATACAACTACTTTACATCACCCTCACTGCCCCTAACAATTAGACGGATCTGTTAGCTTCTCTCCATCTTCTCTGTGCCATCTTTTGTTAAAACCACCACCGTATTTTATTTGAGTCCCTCTGTAACTGATCTCCCCAGTCCTATGCCTGCCAGACCAATATTTTCACGACATAAGCCATATCCTTCCACTTCCATAAGCAGGATCTTTAAGGGGCTGGGTATTGCCTTTGGAATAAAATGTAGACTTAGAGAGCATTTAAACTTGTTACACTCTACATGATCAGAAGACCTTCTCTCTCATGTCATGCTCACTGTGTTCTGAGAATACAGGAGCTTTTACCTTTTCCTCTGCCTGAAATGCTTCTCTGCCCCTCCTCATTCTCCTTCCCATCTTTTCCAGGTAAAGGCACACTGCTCAGCCATTTCCAGTGTTCCTGCCCAGCATGCCTATGTTGGCTTTTGTGATCTAACGGCCACACATCTCTAGGGTTTGTCCTTTTCTACTTCCCTGCACTAAGCCTATATTTGAGTCACACAGGATTGTCACAATTCCCAGAACGTACTCATCTCATGCCATGGAACTGGGCAATTTGCTTCTCCAAATTTCCCTGCATCAATTTTTCACTTGTAAAGTATTCCCAAGTCACGACCCATTCTAACAGCAATTCCTAACTCAAGCCTTGCCTGACAAATGAGACAGATGGAAGGCTTCCCTGCCACACTGCTTTCTGCACCTGTCAACACTGCCGCTATCCTACGGGGTAATTACCTGTCTTTGGCTTCTTGACCACATGAGACATTCTTGACGTGGAACAACCAATTTATTATTCATCCTTTCCAAGAACAGAACAAAGTACCTTCAATAAAAGCTCCTTCAATAAATGCCAGTTCTGAGGTCAGCTGCCTTTGAGGGGAACACCTATTTGGATAAACTTAGTTGACTTAAGCAAACCAGGCTCAATATTTTATAGACATGCTGGATACATATAAAATTCCAACAAGGAGAATTACATACAGTAAAAATACAGCTCTACTGTTTCTGATGAGAATATTAGGATAATGAAAATTTAGATAGATTACTTATAAACAAATTATATTACGTGAGACTGATACACATAATATGACCGAAGACAAGGTCATATAGAAACGCCATACAAAAAGAGACATGGAGCCCAACAACTACCGTGTGATTCTATTGGTATTCCTTCCTCTCTTTCATATGTTATGCTAAAACAAGCTATCATTCGAAAGATTTGAGTTCTCACCTATTCCTAATTAAAAATATACCTTAGTAGAGTACTTTTAAAATCACTCTCATTGTAAGGGTGCTCCCGACGTTCAGTAGGAATAACAATACTACACGTCACGGGGAATGGGCTATGAACTCGCTGTTATGTGTGTGACATACGTTGAGCCAAAATGTGAGAGGGTTGCAGAAAGCATGCTGAAATGAACGTGTGAAATTGGGTATCTGCTACCAACACAACTTGGAGCTCGGATCTTAGCCATGTCACAACAGGACTGTGGGCTTTTCATGCTCCTTGCGTATTTTTTTACTTTATTCTTGACACTGTTTCTTCAACTTTGAAGAACTTTAGCAAGTCTAAAGTCTAAAGTCCACCTCTACTCACTCAACTTTGAAGAACTTTAGCAGTCTAAAGTCTAAAGTCCACCTCTACTCACTCCTCCTGTGTTCCCTTTTGTGACAGGTTTGCCTCCATCCAGGTATATAAGCTAGAAACTAAAGTCGTCCTGGACCTCTTTTTTTCTTTACTTTCCATGTATGAGTGCAATTACAGAATCTTGTTCTAGTGTATGTCAGAGAACTCCCATACCCTTGTGTCCTCTCGTTCCAACCACAAGGAACTTAGTTTATGCCCTTGACATCTATGACTAGCTAGGTAAGTCTCCTGCTTCTGGTCTTCCCTGTAAGCCATCACTCACAAAATCTTCACGGTGGGCTGTCAAAGATGCATATCCCAGTGTGTTACACCCTTGCCTAAAAGCATTCCCATGCCTAAGCAACAATCACAGAATCAAGTCCAAACTCCTCAGTCATCCTGAAGACCTAGGCTGCCTAGACATCCTCCAATTGCACACCCGTGAGCACCCCATACTCTAGTTTTATCAGATTTTACCATCCATCTCTTTACTTTATTGGTTCACGTACTTACTTACTGAGTCCAGAACATGTCAGGCATGTACTAAGAGCTAAGGACAGTCAATGTCAAATCTTCCCTGAAGGGCTCCATTCAGAAAAACCTAACAGGAGCAACATTAGCATTGACTTTAAGAGGATGAGCTCTTGACTGGGTTCCCCAGGTTCAAATCCAGCCCCCTTTGCAGGGTATTTAATATCTCTAATTTGTAGTTATCAATTCACTGGAAAGAAGATTAATAATAATATCATCATCATAGGGATTAAAGTATGTTAATGCATGTAAAAGACTGACACAGAGTAGGCAGAGCAAGCTACCTTGAAAGGCATATAAAAATTACTGGTTGGGGCACCTGAGTAGCTCAGTTGGTTAAGTGACTGCCTTTGGCTCAAGTCATGATCGTGGAATCCCAAGATCGAGTCCCGGGACGGGCTCCCAGCTCCATGGGAAGTCTGCTTCTCCCTCTGACCTTCTCCCCTCTCATGCTCTCTCTCACTCTCTCTCAAATAAATAAATAAAATCTTAAAAAAAAAAGAATTTCTGGTTGGGAAGGCTTTATCAAACCATATATAGGCACAATTCTGACCATACTTACTAATTTTGTTGCAGTGAGCCAACTCAGGTATGAATATTTTCTTATTCCTCAGATGTAAACCTGATATAAATTAAGAAATTCCTGGCCTCATGGGTCAATAAATAATTAAAACTAAAATAGTGACAAGATTGGTGACTTTGCTCATGCTCTTTCCCAATGCTGAAATTTTATATTTCTTTCCTTGGAGAAAATTTTACTGATATTTCAAAGTCTGATTTAAATATAATTCTCGGGCGCCTGGCTGGCTCAGTTGGTTAAGTGACTGTCTGCAGCTCAGGTCATGATCCCAGAGTCCTGGGATCGAGTCCCGCATCGGGTTCCCAGCTCCACGGGGAGTTCGCTTCTCTCTCTGACCTTCCCCCCTCTCATGCTATCTCTCACTCTCAAATAAATAAATAAAATCTTTAAAAAAAATAATTCTCGTTTTATATATATATATATATATACATATATATATATATACACTCAATTTTGTGTTCCTATAGTATCTTATTTATATAACTAAATATTTATTATACCACATAATAGTTATTCATATAATCACTGGCCCTCTTATTCATCTATGAACTATGAGGGAAGGGTCTATTTTTCATTTGTACTTTCTATTAATTTAACAAACATTTTGTTGAATGATAATTAAGGAATTAGACTATAATATCTCCAAGATTCCTTACAACCTAAATCTAATAACTTATCAAGAACCTGAAAAAAAGTTCATTGATTCTGATCCAGTAATAATTCTAGGAATCTATGTTAAGGAAATAATCAGAGACAGTAAAAACACTATGAATAAAGATGTTCAACATATTTCTTAAGAGTAGGGAAAATTGGGAAAAGTCTAATTTCTTTCTTACAAGCATCAAATTACTCACTAAATTATGGCACAATCATAGAAGGATTATTATGAAATCATCTGAAATGGTTTTTGAATTGTATTAAATGGCATGGGAAAATGCTCATGTTATAATTTTCAGTGGGAAAAAACATGTAAGTTATAAAAGTGAATACAGATGTCCAGTCAAATGGAATGATGCGTTCATAGGCTGAGCCTTCCTTCTGCTGAAAATACATAGCAATAAATGAAAACATAAAAAGAAAAAACCAAACAACACAGTATGCTTTAAAAAATGTGAATATCTCCTTGGACCAGAAACATGAGAGGAGCCCACATTAATAAGCAGTGCTGAAGCAAGAGGTCACTGGAGTATGCGTTTAGAGAAGAAGGTAAAGATCTTGGCTTCTGCAGAGATTGGTGAAGGGAGAGTTCAGACGGCCGGAAATGGAACCAGTCTCACTGATGGAAACTCAGAGCTATGACTGAACTCCCCAGATCATGAAAGGGGGATGAAAACAGCTACGATCCACATGCAGCTCTGTGACTGGGGCAGCAAGCATAGGCAGACACAGCTTTCCAGGCAAGACCTCAGCTAAGTCAGTCACTAGCTTGATACTGAATCTGTACTAAGCCCAATATGTATGTGTACATACATTTACACAGGCAAAGGGCAGGAGTCCCAGGCTGCTAATAGGAGCTTTGATTCTGGCCTGGGGGCCCAAAACAGGTCATGTTGAAGCAATTGAAAGACATCGAGAGAATGAAGGATTTGGGGGCTGGGGGGTCAGGAGAAGGGAGAGAGCAAGGGACAGACAGACTGGTAGACAGTTTCTGTCGAAGCCTCAGTTTGCAACCCAGAATCAATCAGAGAATACATGCATAATTGCATGCATACAGTTATGTCCCAACTGAACTTGACTTATGAAGAGAGGCCACAATTAACACACAGATTGTAATTTTCCTTCTTTTTTTTTTTTTAAGATTTTATTTATTTATTTGACAGACAGAGATCGCAAGTAGGCAGAGAGGCAGGCAGAGAGAGAGAGAGAGAGGGAGGCAGGGGGAAGCAGACTCCCCGTGGAGCAGAGAGCCCAATGTGGGGCTCGATCCCAGGACCCTGGGATCATGACCTGAGCTAAAGGCAGAGGCTTTAACCCACTGAGCCACCCAGGCGCCCCACAGATTGTAATTTTCTGACATTTGTTTGAAATCAACATTCCAATACCAACATGAAACTAATGAATGGAAAGACAGCTTGTAACTATTAACAAATGAAAGATGGATTCATTTTGGGTGAAACAAAAACCCAGAAAATCCAAAAAGGTCTTCAATATATTTTCATAAACATCACAGATAAGGAAAGATAATATCTAAAATAAGAACAAGATTACTTTAAAAGGAAAAATACATGTGATAAAAAAAATCATATTAGAAAACTTGGAAACAAAAATATTACCATGACTAGCTGCATTTATAATACAAACAGAGTCAAAGAGATTGAACAGAGTCAAAGAGAGGCTCAATGAACTGGAAGACAATGTTGAGGAGCGCATGAAGATTATAGCAAAAAAGGTGGTGGTGGATTTTTAAAATATGAAAGAAGTTGGGAGACACAGAGAATGAGACTAAAGTGGTTTCAATGTACATCTAAAAAGAGTTTCAGGTAAAGGAAAGAAAAGTAATGAACACTGAACAGATAATTGTTGAGAATTTTGAAGATATTATGGAAAATATCAGTCTTCAAGTTGAAAGTCTGCACTAAGTACAGAGCAAGACAATGAATGTAGGAAGGAAGGAAGGAAAGAAGGAAGGAATTCATACTGCGCATATGAAAACAAAGCCAAAGCTGAATAAAGATAATGAGAGAATATAAATGTGAATTAATTAAATGACCCAACTATAAAGCAGAGAATATAACAATTATGTGTGTCATAGCTCCAATGGTATAATTTGTGTATACACATGCAATATACACTCACACCAGATAAAAACATAACAACTACTAATGTTATTTATCATTGGACTGTAGAATCTCAGATAAACATACTTTTTTT
>ML106430.1:24698-45855 GCA_003697995.1 Taxidea taxus jeffersonii
TATTATGCTTAGCAAAATAAGTGAACTTCTACTCATTTTAAAATCATAATAAAATGTTACTTTTTAAAGGGCTACTGTTACATTTGAATTGAGTTTATAATATCATTTTTCCCTCAAAACAAAAAAATCAGAAATGTACCATTATAAACAAAACTGCTAT
Organism: Taxidea taxus jeffersonii; assembly: GCA_003697995.1. NCBI lineage: Eukaryota > Metazoa > Chordata > Mammalia > Carnivora > Mustelidae > Taxidea > Taxidea taxus. The sequence continues at coordinate 24,859 of ML106430.1, forward strand.
GCACAAATTCAAGTCAATACAAACAATTTTAAAGATGGGGTTTTCCTGTATCTCTCTGAACACAAACATGACTTCAATTGGAAGATATCGTTCATGAATTTTAAACATTTTCCAGTCTCTTACTGAAGGTGGGGGAACGGGTGGGGGGTAGAGAAATAATTTGCATGAGAACATTCTTGCCCAGTTCCGGTAACTTAATTACTCAATGCCCTGGACATGTTGAGTTGATTTAAGTCATGTGGCGATTGCTACAATTTCTAGCTGAGAAAGGCACTGGAACAGAAGTCGTCATTTGGCAGGACTGCATCAAGAAACGCTGCTGACAGCCAGAAGAGATCAAAAGCAAATCAGGTTGCTTAACAAACTACATGTCACTGAGCTAAGAAAGCCAGGGAGCACCCTGGAGCTGTGGAAATCTTGGGAGCAACTACAGAAAGCAAACATAGCGGATGTTCTTATAAAGTGCTAAAATGAGATTCAGTTGTTTTATTAAAAATGCCTGAGCCATAACACATTATTTCCCAGTCTTTCCTTAGAAATAAATCAAGTTCGTAAGCAGAAAAAAAGAACTGATAGAGGCAGAAGATGAGTAACTTAATGGCTATAGTCTATATTTTATCCAACTAATCACAGTATTTTTTCCTTCTTATGAATAGCAAATACTTATTGGATATTTATTATATGGAAAATATTGGAATAAATTCCTTATACACATCATCTCTCATTTTCTAAACTTTCTTAAAATAACTTGCTTCTGGAAAAAAAAAATGAATAGGCTATTTGAAGCTTCCTAAATGAATTACCTAATTTGATCACTTAGAAGGAATAATTTTTAACAAGCTATTTGTCAAAGTAGACATTATGTTAAATTACATCAAAAGTAACATAATCCAATAGTCTCCAATTTGATTTCCATTCAGTCACATCAATGTACATATCCATTTATACCTATCTCGTTCCAAAAAGGGACCCAAGACCATTTTATTTTATGCTTTATTGACATGAAATGCTATGGTCATGCTAAAATTTTCCCAGAAAATGAATTTAAATTTCAGCATATAAGATTTCCTTCCTTGTGTCACAAAATCCCTTTCTCCCCTCAATGGAAAGACTCAAATATTGGAAAAGCAAAACATAACACATATGATTAAATTATGATTTTGTCCATGTTTAAAGGCTACCTCAGAGTTTGACAGCCTTGTAAATAGCTCTTAAAGCTAATCTCATAATCTGTTCTGTAACAGAACAGAACCTGTTCTGTTACAAGAACAGAAATATATAATTTTATTAGTTCATAAACTAAGTTTCATTCCCCCACTTTCGCTGTAAGCTCCTCAGAGGCAAATGCCATGCTTCTGTTACTAACACACTACCAGGCTTGCATCTCTTAAGATACGTTGCACTGACTAGAGATACTATCAGATAGTCTGTGGAAAAAAGTACTCTCTGATTAAATAAATTAGGGATACTGGCCAACCCTTCTTCAGGAGAACACTGTGAATTCCCTTTAAATTTTCTTCTCCCAGCGTTCCCAGCGTTCCTTATGTTCATTTGGTCGTGAAGCTTTCCCTCTCCAGAGCAGCAAACTGCAACACTCTGCAGACAGATGAGAAAACACTGGGAGAGCAAAGGCCGTTGGTACTAGTTGAGGGAATAGGATTTTTAGAGAAACGTGTCCTACCCCAACAGAAAGTATACATTGTGAGGCTTAAAATCATCACCTTCTCTCCCCTCCAGGTACTAAAAATTGCCCCGATGCCTGCTCAGTGTTTAATCTGTGTAGTTAGCCACGTTGCTTAAGAAGACGGATGTGCAAGAGGAAACAGTACTCAGCGGCACTGGTTACTCGTCCTTTTCTGAACCGTGAGCTGGTGTGCGCTGGTTCCCTGGTTTCAGCTCTAAGACTTGTGAGAACCTGGTGTTTTCATGGCTACATGTACACTGGCTGACTGCAGGCAAGAAACTATGTAGATATGAAAAGTAAATGAAGTAACATTCCAAAGCGAGGCACCTACCGAAGCACACAGAAATGCCCTGGTGATAAGACTACCATTCCTCTCATCCATTAAGTCACCTGCAAACTACAGACCCCTCAAACTGTTGATCCAAGTGTGAAGTATTTTCCAGATATTCCAGAAATGCCCCCAGCACCACATCAAAGAAACAGAGACAGAGAGACAATGCCAAATTTCATAAGCAAACCCGGATACCTGGCACATTCTGAAGTATAATAACATACTACACATGAATGGTTGAGTTTCTTACTGTTTTAAGAAATTATACTTAAATACATAGGAGCATAGTATTATATAAATGTAACAGAGTTGTATAGTTTTTTTGGCTTGTTTTTGTTTTTTTGCACCAAGGCGGTCATTCTTGGCCTCAGCCAACGAGGACCCTTCTCTGAGGCTCTAAGTGAGAACATCTAAGTGACAGGATTTTACCCTCCTTGGCAGTGATGATTGTGTCTGTGATTATCCACGGCACCTAGTAAATGCCTGACGTGCACCAAGCCTATAAGTAAGTGTTGTGGAGCGTTTGCGGGGGAAATCGGAGGGGGAGATGAACCATGAGAGACTGTGGACTCAGAGAAAAACTGAGTTTTGGAGGGGAGGGGGTAGGGGGTTGGGTGAGCCTGGTGGTGGGGATTAAGGAGGGCACGGACTGCATGGAGTGCTGGGTGCGGTGCACAAACAACGAATCTTGGAATACACACACACACACACAAAATAAAATTTTAAATTAAAAAAAAAAGAAAATACAAACCATATAATGTTGCTCTGTTGATTTAAATCCATATAAAAGCATCTGTGATGACAATACAGCAACTCCATAAACTGGATTACAAATCAAAATCTTTGGACAAGTATTTCAAAACTGAGACACAATCTCTTAAAAGGTGATATCATATTTGATTTATGGAAAGAGGTAATCAACCTTCTCATCTAGTAATACAACATCAAATGAAAATCTCACATAAATTTATTTATTCCCTATCAGTGCTTAACAGACTTAGCAAGAGACTGAAACAGACAGCTGCCTCTGCAGCAAGAACCTTCATGCTCATAAAGGGAAGAAAGAGATTTTACACAGAAAACTAAAAGAAAATTGTAAATTTTCTGTGTAAATGTTACCTTTTTTTCACTTAAAATCTCTTTATCTTAGAAATTATCACTGAAGTATAATTGACATATAAGATTATTTTAGTCTTAGTCGTATAATATAATGAGTCAACATTTGTATACATTGTGAAATGACCACCATAATGAGTCTACTTAACATCTGTCACCACACACAGTTAATTATTTTTTTCCTTGTGATGGGAACTCTCTTTTTTTTTTAATTTTTTTAGGATCTTATTTATTTTTTAGAGAGAGAGAGAGACTAAAGACTCAGATTTCATGGTGAGTGCAGGGCTTGATGCACGGCTCGATCTCATGACCATGAGATCATGACTTGAGTTGAAACTCTGCTACCCAGGTGCTCCAATTGTGATGGAAACTCTTTAAGATTTCCTTTCTTAGCATCTTTCAGATTTGTAATATTACTGACTAAAGTCACCATGTATACATTATATCCCCATGACACCTTTGTTTTGTAACTGGAAGTTTGTACCTCTTGATCCCCTTCACCCATTTTGTCCATCAACCAAACCTGTCCCCTCTAGTAACCACCAACTTGTTCTTTGTATCTATGAGCTTTGCTTTGTTTTCTCATTTTTTTAGATTTTTCTTTTCTTTCTCTGTCAGACTTATTTCATTGAACAAAATACACTCAAGGTCCATCCACGTTGTTGCAAATGAGATTTCATCCTTCTTTATGGCTAAGTAATATTCCTCTGTGGTTGTGTGTGTGTACTCCCCCCCACACAAATATACACATACATACCACATCTTTATGCACTCATCTATGGATGGACACTTGGGTTACTTCCATATCTTGGCTATTGTAAATAATGCTGCAATGAACAGAAGGGTGCATATAGCTTTTCAAATTAGTGTTCTCATTTTCTTCAAATAAGTGCACAGAAGCAGAACTGCTGGCCTTAGTGACAGTTATATTTTTACTTTTTTTGAGAAACTCCATACTGTTTTCCACAGTAGCTGCCCCAATTTACACCACCACCAACAGTGCAAGTGGATCCCTTTTTCTCCACGTCCTCGCCAACCTTCTTGTTTCTTGTCCTCTTGATACTAGCCATTCCAGCAGGTGTGAAGTGGCATCTCACTGCAGTTTTAACTGGCGTATCCCCCATGGTCAGCGATGCCGCATATCTTTTCACGTGTCTGTTGGCCATCTGTACGTCTTCTTCAGAAAAATGTCTATTCAGATCCTCTGTCCATTTTTTAAGTGGGTTGTTTGTGTTTTTGGTACTCAGTTGTATGAGTTCTTCATATATTTCCAGTTTTAACCCCTTATTGGATTTATCATTTGCAAATATCTTCTCCCATTCAATATGGTGACTCATCCTATTGTTGACAGTTTCCTCAGCTGTGCAGAAGCTTTTTAGTCTGATGTAGTCCCATCTGTGTATTTTGCTTCTGTTGCCACTCCGTTTGGAGTCAGATCCAAAAATTATATCACCAAGACTGATATCAAGGATCTTACTGCTTGTTTTCTTCTACCAGTTTTATGGTCTCTGGCCTTACAGTCAGCTCTTTAACCTAATTTGAATTAATTTGGGGGTATAGGGTAGGATACTGTCCATTTCCCCACTGTATATTCTTGCCTCCTTTGTCATAAATTGACCGTATAGGTATGGGCTTATTTCTGGGCTTTCTATTCTGTTCCTTTGATCTATGTGTCTGTTTTTATGCCAATACTAAACAGTTCTGATTACTATAGCTTTGTAATATACCTTGAAATCAGGGAGTGTGATGCCTCAAGCTTTACTCTTTTTTCTCAAAATTGCTTTGGCTCTTTGGGATTTTCTATGGTTCCTCTACAAATTTTAGGATCATTTGTTCTAATTCTGCGAAAAACACCATTGGAATTTTGATAGGGATTGCATTCAATCTATAGATTGCTTTGGGTAATACAGACATTTTTAACAATATTAAATCTTCCAAATAATGAGAATGGAAAAGCTTTCCATTTATTTGTATAATCATCAATTTCTTTCACCAATGTCTTATAGGTTTTAGAGTACACAGCTTGCACTTCCTTTGTTAAACTTATTCCTGGGTATTTTATTCTTTTTGATGCAATTGTAAATGAGATTCCTTCCTTAACGTCACCTCTGGATAATCTGTTGTTGGTGTGTAACAATGCAATGGATTTTTCTATTTTGATTTTGTACCTGAAACTTAATTTATTGGTTCTAATAGTTTTAGAGGGAGTTTTCAGGGTTTTCTATATACAAAATATTACCCTCCACAAAGACTGATGGTTTTACTTCTTCCTTTAGAATTTGGATGGCTTTTATTTTAAATGTTTTGGGGCTTTTTGGTTTTGGTTATTTTGTTTTTTAAGAGAGGGAGAAAGGGAGAAAGGCAGGAGAAAGGGCAGAGGGAAACAGAGAATCTTAGGCTCCCTACCAAACACAGATCCTGACCCTCGGCTTGATCTCACAACCCTGAGATCATGACCTGAGATGCAACCACGTGTCAGACACTTAACCGACTGAGCTACCAAGTACCCCTTAAATGTTACTTTTAATTTAGAAATCTGAAGAATTTCAGACTTCTTTCAAAATGATTTGATACAAGGCTTCTTGACCAATAATAAAACGTCATACATGCATGTGTTTTTTGACCAAATATGTGAAAGACGATCTCTGTTGCCAGGAAAGTTGATAAGCCACAACATCTTGGGCAAGTATACCAAGAGGGGGGGGATAGGGAGGAACTATTTCTCTTTTAACAATAACATGATCGATGTACCGATGTCTGGCTATCAAGTGAAAACAAGATGACCAAATTTGCTCCTGATGAAAGGGACAGCTATTCAAATAACTAATATACTACTCAGTAGCTAAATGTCTAATATATGTAACTTTTTAAACAACAAAAGAATAAGACTGTTGGTAGAATTTTCCTTTTGCCACACTAAAAAAAAAATAGTTTTACAAAGCTGTTAAAGATTTACTTCCTTGGAAAACATTGAAAAGTCTGTGTTTTTCTCATTAAAAAAGCATTAGGTCATACAAACATGATTCTTAAAGATTATAAGTTACCTTTCAAGTCTTTCTTTAGTTTTCTGAGATCTTTTTGAAAATCTTCAAACTTCATCTGTGAGGCCTGAAAAAGGTCCTGGGGTTCTGGCAGTGGAAAAACACACTGTTCTTTTCCAGCATCCTAATTAGCAAGAAACACACAATTTTAAAACGAATCAGCATTAACATAAATGAGAACGCAACAACGGCAATCGCGAAACCACAACAAATCCCACCCATCACTCAACAACAAAGAATAACAAAACAGAACTACATGTAAAAACTGTCTTACCTCATCAAAATTTCGAAGATAATAGGAAACAATATATGACAAAAGGCTTCTGCTATTGTCCTAGGCAGAAAGACCAAAGTAAAATTACATTTTTTAAAACATGAAGTATACAGTGTCAAGTAAAATACTTCCCAGTAAAACAATATATAAATGAGAACATTCAGAATAAAATGTGAAATTCCATATTTCAAAGAACTCCAGCTCCTGCATCGAAGGAGTTTCATGGCACAGAAGATCCTATTTTTCCCAATGTTCTAATCTAAGCTCCAAGGGGAAGGGCAGATGTTCAAGGGTGGAGTCTCCACTGTGAATACTTTCTTGTTTTTGCCCTCCTCAATCAGATAATTAGTTCATTAATTGTCATGCTTTATTATTAAAAGGCATTAACTACATTTTAGCTGAAATGACTAAATATTGCCAGCATTACCATACCATTTCTGGGCCAGCAGGTATCATTTCAACAGTAGGACTGATTGAAATGTATTAGTTTAGAGATTAGGAAAAATAAAGTTAAGTATTATTTTAAGTAAGCAGAAGCTCTAAAAATGCAAACACATATTATAAATTGCTATGCCAACCATTGAGATTGAGGAATTAATATCCTCACAGCTACAGATAATGCAATGTGTGTATTTTTATAGAAAAGAAAATGTAGGATTGTTCCTATACTAATAGTTTTCAATGAGTAGCTTTTTATGCCCTTTCTGGCACACCTGGGGGAATTTTTTATGATTTTTTTTTTTTTTTTTTTTTTTTTAAGCATCACTTTGAAATTAGTACTAGATAATTTGAATGTGGGAGGACAAATATACATTTTTTTTAAAAAACATTAGGACACAAACTACATCCCTTGAAACGTTCAATCTAACCACTATTTTCCCTCTACTTGTAAAAAGCAATTCCCTTTATAATTTAGATTGACATGCTATGGTAATTCACCTTTTAGAGGCTTCCCACATAGTAATTTATAGTAATAATAATATAAGAAATTATTATACCATGCAGTAATATATTACAATGATAAAATATTTATTAGAAAGATTATTTGCTTATGGATAATGTAAGCAACTTTTTTTCTCTTTCCTAACATAAATCAATGAAATGGTTAACAGTACTTGAATCAGTTAACGAAACATTTATTAAATGCCCACTGATAGGCATGCCAAGTAAAAATTCTGAGTGATCTAGCTCTGTCCATGCAGGTCTACAAATGGTACTAAGAAGTAGACACAGTTACACTTGTTTTGTAGAGAAAGAACCAAATCAGGAAGACTTCGCCTAACTCTTGTGAAAATGCAAGTGAAATTATAAAATAAAATCTCGCTTCTTGATTTTATCATGCCATTTTATCTAAATTATTCCTTAGTTATTTAAATGATAAAACTGAACTTATTGGGGGATTGAATAAGATCAACCAATAAAAAACAAATAAACCCTTATTCATATGTAGTTAGAATTATCAGAATCTATTTCTGATCCATTTTTATAAATTAAATATATTGTTGATGCTTTAAATATTATGTTGATGCTATTTATATTCCAGGGTTATTTGCGAATGTTACCTGTTTCAATCCAACAATCAGTTGTTCAGAATTATTCAAGTGCTTAGAACAGAGCTTTTGCACCAATGAGATTTATCATGCTAACATAATGGAGGTGCCTGTGAAACTTGTTCCATACAAATATAATAGTATCTTTACAAATAGAACCATAAAAACCACAAAAACTATATGCTGCTGGTGTTCCAAGACAGGATGATGGCTTTATTTAATTCTGGAAAAGCAGTGTGGGAGATTTCACAGAATTCAGTGAAAGAACGGTAAATGAATGAGCGGAAGTGTGAGTGAGTGAGCAAATGCGTTGTTGGACAACACAAACGAAAAAAGTGTCTCTTTCTTATGTAGGAAATTACAGTTGACCCTTGAACATGGGTTGAACTACATGGGTCCACTTACAGATATTTTTCAACAAATAAAAGACAGTACTGGAAATGTATTTTCTCTTCCTTATGATTTTCTTAACATTTTCTTTCCTCTAGATTATTTTATTGTAAGAATACCGTGTATGTGACACATAACATAGGAAATAAGTGTCAACTGACTAATGTTATTGGTGAGGCTTCTTATCAACAGTAGGTTATTAGTAGTTAAGTTTTGGGAGAGTCAAAAGTTATGTGTGGCTCTTCAGCTGAGCAGGAGGTCAGTGCCCCTGCACCATTCCAGGGTCAACTATATTCATTATCTAGGAAGAACAATTCTAGTATTTCCATTTCTATGAGCCAGTCGTTTACTTAGATTTATTATTTTAAAAAATGACCATAATTGCCCTTATTACATGGTTCTGTGTGGACATTCTTTTATCAGAGAAACAGAATTCTATCACTTTCTAAGTTTACAATCTCAGACATTAACTCCAACCATCATGGCTGTTTCCCTAATATTATGTTTTTACTGACACTCTCATAATCTCTTCAATGTTAATTTTAAACAAATACAAGGATCAAAAATTACTTAGTCCTGCAAAAAGACTTGGACATTCCCACATATACCAGTATGAAGGGGAGGATGATATGTAGAAAAGCATCTTTTACATTTTACTTACAATCTACTTTCACCCATCTTTGTTTTGTTTTTAAAACTCAAGCCTGCTGGCCTCCACTACTTAACACGGAAGAGAAGAGGAACACCGTCCGATTTATGAAAAATAATTAATCCTCAGACTCCAAAAGGATATATATTAGCAGACATGGTAATGATAGGGTGAAAAATAATTATTTTTATTTTAAAAATCCTCTACTCAATTACTCATTAGACACAAGATTCAGAATTTTTTCATTTTAGGGAACATTATTCACAAAACCATAAGCATATGATGGCCATACTTTTACCTAGCTCAGAACATAAAGACTTTGGAACATAAAGAAACATCTATTACAAGAGGCTTAAAGTCAAACTTATTACTAAATAAAACATCTAATCCTCAATTTGCCTACATTCGTTCATACAAAATACTTACACTGCTTTTGACATCTTTCAGCTTTGGAAGAATGTCTAATCCGAAGCCATCTGCCTGTCCTCGTGTCTTATTCCCACCATTCATGTAGTTGCCAAAAGCAAGAACCAAGCCCAGGATCTGCATAACCCCTGGGCCATTTTTTAATGTCTGTAAAACAGGATAAAGAACATTTTCTCTCTCAAAGTCTTCCTTGGATTATCTTAAGTCAGTGGCAGATACTCATATTATACTAATCATCTTGGGTCACAGGCAAACTGTACCATTACGTATTATTAGGATATTTTAAGAGCAGTGTTTCCAAAGTTAACTCTAAGAAGCTGAACCACCTACGAGCATTCAGGTACACATCTGCAAACTGAGAGATACCATTCTAGGCCATTTCCGAGATACAACTGCGTGGAAAACAACTAAGGCTACAATATGAGAACTACCACAAAATAACGTCATTGCCATCGCCCTACCTGGACCCACCTCTGGAGCAATAGAAATTTTTGGCGTCAGTTGTGGGAAACCAAAACGCAGTCATAAAAATTAATTTCCAAATTTAGACTTATCCCTGAAAAGTTCACCCTCAACTTCTTCCAAAACACAAAAGCTTAGCTGGAATTCATGTGTCTTCTTTCCCCTGAAAACGTGTGTTTAATAACATCTCGCTGGCTTTCAAAATGACTGACCACAACCACAACGAATGGCACTATGGATTTTCGACCAATGGTCCTCAATGGTAATATGGGTAACTTCTGCCAGGCATTTACTCTTTGTTTTCCGAGGAGTATTTACCTCCGGTTGAGTCATGCAGCCCTTCCTAGCGTATATGGGTGGAATCGTTAACAATCTGCTGAAGGCCCCTTCCAAAGCCGAAGGGAAGCAAATAAAATGCCTTCAAACCCATCCCATCGGAAGTCGGAGGGAGGAGAGGGCTGCGGGACGTGAGGAGTTTGCTTTGGCAAAAGCAGAAGGGACAGAAGCCACAGAGGGAGCGCGACAAGTGCCCCCCTATAACAGGGCCCGTGGCGGTAGGGAAGCGCTCTCCGGCAACCTCGGGCGCACTGCGGGTACACCAAGGACACATAGGAACCTGACACAGGAACCCGCCCGGACACAGCGACACGTCGGACTCCAGCGCCAGCACACGTGGCCCGGGACCCACCTCGCACAATTTCTGCAGCAACTCCAGCTTGCGACGGATTGAGCAAATGCTTTCTGAAAACGTGGACTGGAACAGAATACAAAAGACTCGCTCTGAGAAGTTGGGGATTAAGGACAGTTCGTAAAGGAACCTAAGGAAATAAAGCCAAGTGAAGAGGACAAATATAATTCATATAAAGAGCTGTTTATCCTCCTATCATTCAGAACAAGGACGCCGGGAGGACACCGCATTTTCCGCACGGACAGAGGCTGCCTGTAGCCCGGCGGCCTTCTACAAGCGCCCAGCGAGCTTACTGTTCAGGTTTGTCCAGGGGCTTGGCGCTTTCCTTGTCCTTGGGGGACCGGCCGTGCTTTGCAATTTTTTCTAGCTCATCTGACTGTGCTCTCTGGAAAAAGAAAAATAACGCCAAGCGGTCATTGAAAATCTGGTGGAATAAATCCCGTAGATGATGATACTCTTAATACAGCAAGACTCTCTCTACATTTTCATATTTCCTAGCATCTGTTTGCCGTAAAGCTTGACTGCACTCATGAAGGCATTTTAAAGTGTAAATATGTTTAATGCAAACCAGACCACCTCTAAACCTTCCAGATAATGTTATTGGCGATTAGGGATCTGCAGAACATTTATTTATTCAAGCATGCTTTAAAACAATACAGTTTTCCTCTCTGGCTTTTTGGCTGTTGGTAATACGCTCTAGAATACAAGAATTTCATTTTAAAAACGGGATGCCTTGCTCAGAAATCAAGTTAAATTTGGAAGTAATTTGATCCTAATGTTATAAGATTTTTAAAGCAAAAAAGTACTTATTTAACTAATACAATCGTTGTTTATGGCTTTTCTTTTTTTTAGGGGAAAAATACAATTGAATTATTTAGTCCTAGGACAAAAATAAAAAGTTTTGATTCTTCTGAATTTTCTTTTTGACACAAAAATGGCTTCAGGCTTCTTTTCTTCCAAAGTATCTTCTTTTACCCTTCATCCTAAATTTATTTCTTTGTAGGAGAGTTTCTTCTGCATTTTCAATATATGGGAGAAGATTTTATAAACGAGAAACACAAATCTGTTCTTTATGAAAATTTGGATGCTTTTTATGTGTAGTCTTGTCTTTATTTTATAACTCAGGAAGATGTTTCAAAATAGCCAAACACAATATTTCTATGCATTAAGAAGTGGGAGTAGACCTACCATACCTTGAGTTTGAGTCTAACCCTCAGAACTTAAATTCCCTTCCCATTATTTTTTGTTTAAACATTAAAGCAGTTTAACCAAGAATTACTGTATAAGATAAAACAGGATAGCCATTTATAGAAACTAAAGATTTCATATGAAAAATAGCTATGTAATGTTTTTTATTCAATGATTATTTTGAAATGCAGGTTTTCAGGTGATAGGATTGACTAGCAAAGACTAGTTCCTCAAATGAAGCCTCTTTTCCGTTTGTTTGAAGACAGGTCCACACCCAGATATACCACATAAAGGCTTCAGGACCCTATAATCTCTCTATTCTTTTAAAAGAAGGGGCACCTAGGTGGCTCAGTGGGTTAAGCCTCTGCCTTCGGCTCAGGTCATGATTTCGGGGTCCTGGGATTGAGCCCCACATCAGGCTCTCTGCTCAGCAGGGAGCCTGCTTCCCCCTCTCTCTCTGCTGCCTCTCTGCCTACTTGTGATCTCTGTCAAATAAATAAATACAATCTTAAAAAAAAAAAAAGAATGAGAAGTACTACTACAGCAGAGAATTAGTCTGCTATCTTCAAGCCCAACCACATTCAATACCCAAACCTCAACAGGGGGCACAAATCCACCTTGCTACAATCTGATTTAGTCATTACGTTTGTTGGTTTAGTTTTTGTTTTTTGAACTTGACATAGACTCAACCTACATGACTAAAAGCTGACTCCATGGGCTCCATAAATTTCCCTGGGTCTTAAATAAACACAAACAATATCTCAAGAAACAATGACAAGAGAAATAAAGATGGCTAAGGTAAATCATAATAATAATTGAATACACAAGAAAAAGATAAAACTCCCCAACGTCTTGAGGACAAAGGGACTTTCTGGCAATACTAGAGAGTTATTCTCCAAATTAGTCAGTATGCATAAATCACTAATTGCACAGTTCTTTATACTTATGCTCTATTAAGCCATTTCTGCTGACTTTAGAAAGAAAACTGCCCTAGGTTGACAGGGCTGCTTTATGGATGAAAAAGAGAACTAAATGCCATTCGGTGCCTTAGGGACCTGGGCCCCTGGGCTCTCTAAACAATAGAAATTGATCAGAGGCCAAATAGGAGTTGAAGGCAAGGCTTTACTTGGGCTTCTGCAGGAGCACAAAGGAGACAGCACAAAAGGAAAAGTTTCCTCAAGGTGAGTCCAGGAGGAGAGGGGGTCAGGGAGTTTTTTAAATTAACCTAGCTGGAAAAAGGTGCCACCTGAGCACCTGAAGGTCATGCTTCTTCATATACTGCATCTCTAACACGCATGTTAAGTCCCCACCCTGGGCATGATTTTTAGTATTATAATGAACGGAAAAGTTGTGAAAGGTCCATGCGGGGGTCCATCTGGGCACAGACTGGTTTGATCTGGTCTTCACCAGTCTATGGCAAGCATCCCTGTCCATAGTCCTGCAAGATGTGGTAATCAAGAGGCATAGACTTTGAGCTCCCTCATAAGCGGGGGAGAGGAGGCAGCCAAGGAGCACTGGAGGGGACTGGAGTCCAGTCCCTAGTTTGTCTCATATCCCTGATCCATAAGCCCCCTTCTTCTTCCAAATACTTGTAAATGCAATTTTATGGCATTAAAAATAAAATCGATTTTGGGGGCACCTGGGTGGCTCAGAAGGTTAAGCATCTGACTCTTGATTTCAGCTCAGGTCATGATCTCAGGGTCATGGGATCGAGCCCTGCGATGGGCTCCCCACTCAGCAGGGAGTCTGTTTGAGATTCTCTCTTTCCCTGTCCTTCTACCCTTCCCCCTGTTTGTGCTTTCTAACAAATAAATCTTAAAAAATAAAATAAAATCAATTTTAAAAAATCACTACCCACCTTATCAAAAATCTTTAAATATAATGAACCTACCAAGCTTATGGTGGTAGACATAAAATTTCCAAAAATTCTTAAATTCAGAGCTTGACTTTTATTGTTGGCAACAAATGTCAACTGTTTTCCCTGAAGGGACCACTTATCTGCTCTTTTTCAGGAAAATGTCTACCAAGTGCCAGCGTATTAATAACCCCAGTTTGCCAGTCAGATTTTCAAAGAGAAATGATATCCAATGAAAAAGGGCTACCTTAATTCATGACAAGTGCTTTTTATAGCAAAGTAACTACTGTGCTCTGCCAGGCCGCAGAAACACCTTATGAAAGAAATATACTCAAGAGTTGAGGTTTAATAATGCAATAATTTTCACTGTTCATGAGGTACCTGGGTGGCTCAGTCGTTAAGCATACGCCTTCAGTTGAAATCATGATCCCAAGCTCCTAGGATCAAGCCCTGCTTCAGGCTCCCTGCACAAGGGGAAGCCTGCTTTCCCTCTCCCACTCCCCCTGTTTGTGTTCCTGCTCTCGCTGTCTCTCTCTGCCAAATAAATAAAATCTTAAAAAATAATAATAATAATTTTCACTGTTCATTCAGGACACTCTTAAATAAATGCGGCTTCCCCCCCCCAACTGAAGAATTAGAATGACCAGTACGTGTGGTGCTACTGCCTTGATTGAGGGGGCAGTGCCAGAATGTCTGCCTTCACTTCTACTGAACCATCAGTGCAAACATTTACACTGTCAGGAAAGCCAATAACAGCTTAGTGCTGCTATGAAAATCGTTTTTAACTTGCAGACCTTCTGGCAAAGACGTACAGAACCCCTGGGCACCCATGGAGCAGACTCTGGGAAATGACACTTGGTAAAACCTCCCACCCAACTGATGATTAAATTATCTTCCACATTCACGATGTTCAAACACCTCCAGTGGCAAAAATCCACTGTCATCCTAAACGGATCGCTACATCTTTAAAAACACAGTCCCAAAACAAAGTAAAACAAACCAACCAACCAGCTTCTTTATATGGAACAAAAATATTTCCTCTGCTTTCAGACATCGGCCCTTGGTCTACTCTCTGGGGTCAATGGCAAGTTCCTTTCGAATATTTGGGAAAGGTAAATTTTTCCTCTTTGGTCTTCTGTGATAAGCACTTTGGTTCCTTTCATTTTATATGGGATGAGTGTGAGCCTATCACAATCCCAGGTCCTGTGTGGGTAGGTTCCTGATGGCTTGCAAATGAGGCACATGTCAACCCCATCATTCTAGAAAGGCTGTGCTGTTAGTGTAGGCTGAAATGGACGACAACATCTGGAGGAGCCCTAAATCCTCTCAAGCTATCAGTTGTCTAAAACCTTTGAATTATTTTTCGTGTTTACAGCTCTATTCTCTTTCTCCTATTCTGCATTTATGAAATTGAATATTTTGGACTCAAACCTAACAACACATTTGGGTTTTTTTCTATATACAGTCCACTATTTTAAGATTTTATAGCTTGAGATCCTAATTCTGTCATTCTATGGAGCAAAAAATACTTTGAGTTAGGGTAACATGACAGAGCTTCAGAAAGAAGAGGAGATAAGACCTGTTTTGAGGACTACGTTCTAGGTAGATGAAGAGCTACTCTCATTGATGGGTCTCTAAGCTTGCTCTGCTACTTACAGCCCTGGTCACTGTTACATGCACGTACCTGATAACTCGGACTGTCACACGAGATCTTCTACCTTGGGTTGCTGCTCTTGGCTTGGCTTATGAATGACTTCTGGAAAGCCTGCCTCACCGCCTGGCTCTCCGTTATAATCATTCTCCTTCCAAAATGATAACACAGAAACTTACATTTGCTTTGTTTTGCGTTGTGCTTACCACAGCATCTTATTGTTGATAAAAATACATGCTTGTGCTTTCTACTGACTGGAGCATCTTGAGAAGAGCCATGTCTCAGGTATCTCTAGGGTCCTAGTAACCAGTATGGCTTATCGTATATAGTGAATAGTAAATAATACTTTTTTAAACACTGAAAAACTGTATCAGTAATTGAATATGACAAATAAAAAAAAGGCCTCCGAGTCATGAAGACGACACAGGACAAAGAAAGAGGAGGGAGAATGACTGAACAATATAAGAAGTATTGAGGACATAATGATATGCAGATGATTTCAACCGTTTATCATCATGCCAAGAGTATATTGATGGTACCTATGAGGTCATTTGAACTCCAAAACAGATGCTATGCAAGCGTGAGGCAGAATTAGTCATTTCAAATGCTAGTACAAAATAGGTAAATAAAAATAATAAGAAAGCTATGCTCGGCAAAAGTACATATGAATTCACTCATCTGTACATTGATTCAACACCAATGACTTGTGCCCCTATCACTCAGCTCACATAGAGATAGTATGTGTGTGTAAGTACAAGAAGCAGCATTAAAAAATGGGTTTTTAAGCAACGTTAATCAACTTGGCAAGATTCTGCTACTCATTAATATGCCATGACCAACTGTTTCTTGCCCATCATCCTGGCTTACTCCTTGCAAAGCATGAGAGATCAAGCAAAAGTCAGTTATTTTCTACTTGCTAAATCTGCATATTATTGTCCTTAAGAGCAACCACACCATTTATATCAAACTAGTGGTTATCAATTTGTACTAGAACGCAGAGGTCATCGGGTTAATTTTGGTTTTGTTTGGCTTCAAAGTAAATTTAGTGTCAAGTGTTCTTCTCTGCTCTACTAGTGTGAGGTAATAATCAAGGTCAGATTTTAAAACATGAATTTTAGGAACTCATTCATCCATTCATTTAAAGGCCCCATATTTACCAGCATTACAGTAGGCATAAGGGATAAAAAGATATATGTTCAGCTTCAGATTCAAGCAAAATCCTAAAACATAATGGACCAAGTAGCTCATAAAATCACTCTTATTTGCGTCACTCTTCTGTAGTGATGTTCCACCACTGCTTTTTAAAACTATATATGACTCCCCTATATGAAGAGGATGCTGATGATCTCACTACCATACCAATACAGATTTGTTGAAATAAGTTCATTCTTCATTATGGCCAAATACATGGGCAACACAGTAACACATGTACCTATCAACTAATAACATCAAGGAATTTCCAAGCTCCAAATTATTCACATCACAATCTTTCCCTCTCCCAGTCCTACTCACTTCCATGATTAAATCAGTTCAGTCTCTTTCTTTACTAGATATCCCTTCCTGTATCCACCCCAGTTATCTGCAGATTTACACCAGAATATCTTTTTCTCAAGATTTACCATGTTTGCCTGTAAATGAAATGGACCTCACTTGCTGCCAAGCTGGATGTTTTTACCAGTTACCAAAGATTCGTCACACTTAAAACCCAGGAACACTTTTCACCTAACCACTGGCCAAAATGAACACAAATTCCAGGCTATCATCACTGATTTCAGCATATATTTTGAACTCCACTACCCTTGGCCCTGACACCTCCTTAAACTGAGTCTCACAACTCCTAGGAAGAAGTGTTACTTCTACACAGAGGAAGGGATTGGGGAGCAAGGGGTGGAGAGGGAAGGAAGAACACTGAGATCAACTGGTATGCATTCCCACTGTATATATTTCCACTGCTTGAGTCTATTAATGCTGTTAAGCAAATGTTTCTCAAACAGTGTTCCAAAGAACACTTTTATTCAACATAGTGCTAGAAGTCCTAGCATCAGCAATCAGACAAGAAAAAGAAATGAAATGTATTCAGACTGGCAAAGAAGAAGTCAAACTCTCTCTCTTCACAGATGGCATGATACTTTAAGTGGAAAACCCGGAGATTCATTAGGAATTGTTGTTTACCACATCCATTTTTAAGACTCATATGCTAAATACTCTTAGAAGTTTTATTATTGAAAAAAAACCTCTTCGACAGTAATCCTCATACTTGATAACAAAAATGCATGTGTGCAAGAGACAGAGAATATGATAGTAACACCCCCAAAGAACAAGTGTTCTAAGTGGAAACACTGTCCCTGGCCAAACTTCAGCAGTCCCTTTACCTAGTGTCTTTTATTCATCTGTTTTTTTGCTCATTAAAACTCTTCAGAGTGTAGGGATAGAAGGAACATTCCTCAATATCATAAAAACCATCTATAAAAAGCCCACAGCATATATAATTCTCAAAAAAGAGAAAAGCTCTCAGCTTTTCCCTCAAGGTCAGGAACATGACAGTGATGCACACTCTCACCACTTTAATTCAACACAGTACTAGAAGTACTAGAAGTCTTAGCATCAGCAATCAGACAAGAAAAAGAAATGAAAATTTTCAAACTGGCAAAGAAGAAGTCAAACTCTCTCTCATCGCAGATGGCATGATACTTTATGTGGAAAACCCACAAGACTCCCCACCCCCAAATTACTAGAACTCATACAGCCATTCAACAACATGGCAGGATACAAAATCAATGCACAGGAATCAGTTGCTTTCCTATATACTAAAAATGTTACTACAGAAAGAGAAATTAAAGAATTGAACCCATTTACAATAGCACCCAAAACCATAAGATACCTTAGAATAAACCTAACCAAAGAGGTAAACGATCTATACTCTAGAAACTACAGAACATTTACGAAAGAAATTGAGGAAGACACAAAAAGATAGAAAAACATTCTGTGCTTATGGATTGGCAGAATAAACATTGTTAAAATGTCTATACTTCTAGGGCAATCTACACTTTCAATAACATGCCTATTAAAATGCCACTGGCATTTTTCAAAGAGCTGGAACAAGCAATTCTAAAATTTGTATGGAACCAGAAAAGACTCCAAATCGGCAAGGGAATGTTGAAAAAGAAAAATAAAGCTAGGGGCATCATGTTGCTTGACTTCATGCTATATTACAAAGCTGTGATCACCAAGACAGCATGGTACTGGCACAAAAACAGACACATAGATCAATGGAACAGAACAGAGAGCCCAGAAATGGACTCTCAACAATATGGTAAAATAATCTCTGAAAAAGTAGGAAAAATATCAAATGGACGGGAAGACAGTCTTTGGTGCTGGGAAAATTGTACAGCTACATACAGAAGAATGAAACTGGACCATTCTCTTACACCACACACAAAGATAAACTCTAAATGGATGAAAGACCTCAACGTGAGACAGGAGTCCATCAGAATCCTAGAGGAGAACACAGGCAGTAACTTCTTGGGCATCAGCCACAGTAACTTCTTTCAAGACACATCTCCAAAGGCAAAGGAAACAAAAGCAAAAATGAACTTTTGGGACTTCATCAAGATAAAAAGCTTCTGCACAGCAAAGGAAATAGTCAACAAAACAGAGAGGCAACCCACAGAATGGGAGAAGATATTTGTAAATGACACTACAGATAAAGACATTAAAGATAAAGTGTAAATGACACTACAAATAAAGATCTATAAAGAACTTCTCAAACTCAACACCCAAGAAACAAATAATCCAGTCAAAAGATGGGCAGAAGACATGAACACACATTTCTCCAAAGAAGACATACGAATGACTAACAGACACATGAAAAAATGTTCATCATCATTAGCCATCAGGGAAATCCAAATCAAAACCACATTGAGATATCACCTTGCACCAGTTAGAATGGCAAAAATTAACAAGGCAGGAGACAAAAAGTGTTGGAGAGGATGTGGAGAAAGGGGAACTCACTTACTGTGTTGGTGCGAATGCAAGCTAGTACAGCCACTCTGGAAAACTGTATGGAGTTTCCTCAAGATGTTAAAAACAGAGCTATGACCTATGACCCAGCAATTGTGCTACGAGGTATTTGCCCCAAAGATGCAGACGTAGTAAAAAGAAGGGGCACATGCACCCCAATGTTCTAGCAGCAATGTCCACAACAGCCAAACTGTGGAAGGAGCCAAGATGTCCTTCAACAGACGAATGGATAAAGAAGATGTGGCCCATAATTACAATGGAATATTACATAGCCATCAGAAAGGATGAATACCCAGTTTCTTTCAATATTCACAATAAAGCTAAACTTTTTTAAAATTTATTTTTATTTTTTTAATTAACATATAATGTATTATTTTTTCAAGGGTACATGTCTGTGATTATTCTTTAAATCTTTCTCTTTTTCTTCAACATCATCACCCCTGTCACTTTTACATTTACTTGGTGATTTTGCCTCCTAATATTGTTCCCTTTGATTACATCTTCTTTTCCTAGACATCCTCCCATGTTTCTGCTGGACCCTCCACTTCAGGGATGGCATCCAGTATCCAAACACTAATGGCAACCATCTTTAGCCCATGTTCCCTTTATATCTAGAAAGGCAATTACTTTCTTAATTGTTTTAACCTGGAATTCCTCAGAAGCAACTCTGACTGAAAAAAGTCTAAAAATAAGCTCATGTATACTGCCCCAAACACTCAGTAATCCTGATTCCAGTAAACTGGGAATCTAGTCACCAGTCAGAAAGCTGGGCGTCATGCTGGATGTCTGCCTGTAATTCACTTCCACATCCTGTGACTCACCAAGGCCAGTCTCCACTTCCAGTGCTATCATCTTTATCTGGACGGCTGCCACCTCTCAGCTCAGCTAATTTGATACCCTGCCTGGGCTCTCCATTACCATCCCTGGCTCCCACACAGCACTCAGTTTTTGTAAAGATGCTAAGCAGAACATGTATACTCTACTTAAAACTCTTAAAAGTCTGTTATTCTTACTATAATACCACAGACCTTAAGGTTTCTACAAAGCCCACATGGTTCAGCACCCCCTCAACCCACCGTGCTCTACAGCCCATCTCATGCCATACTCCCAGGTGCTGCATACATTCTGTTCTCTATGGTTTTCCTTCAGTTCCTTAAATAGATCACATTTCCTCTTTCATGCGTGCTTCTCCCTGTGCCTAAAACATACCCCATGCTTCCCGTCTTCCACAGTACCCAACCCCTCCTTGGTTCAGCTCCAAACTCTCTACTTTGGGGATGCCTTTCTTAACCTCCTTATCAACAATGAATCTTCCTGCTAACTTATCCTCACTGCAGAAATGCACTTTACTTCATAGCACTTCTCACAATTATAAATGAGTATTTAAAGCCTAACTCCATATTAGAAAGCTCCGGGAGCACAAAGATAATGTCCATTTTTGTCCATCACTATAAGACAGCACATGCCTGCAATAAACCAGACATTTAATGATTATCTGATGAAGTAATAATAAATGAATGAATGAAGTCTTTAAATACATAAATTCCTCCAAATTCCCTCATTTCTTCCTATCATCCTGTCCCTTCATTCAGTTTCAGTTCTTTCTTCGGTGTCTCTCCTTTCTGCAATAGAAACAACAGCTACCAGGAGCTAAAATGGTGGGTCCACTACC
>ML106430.1:45865-77461 GCA_003697995.1 Taxidea taxus jeffersonii
CAATAGAAACAACAGCTACCAGGAGCTAAAATGGTGGGTCCACTACCATGACTGCTTTTGGAGAGGTGAAGGTCAAGATATTTGGTAACATCAATGATAACAGCCAGGAAGCCGGTCTATGCTGGATGGTGGTGGAAGGAAGTGTGCGCCCAGTCTCCAAGGAATGAAGTTGTCTTTCCTTTATATCTGTGCTCTTAGTCCATCAGCAGCAGCATCCTTACCCTTTCTATATAATTTACCTATCCATTTCTCCCTCTATTTACCAGGCCCCTCCCCTCAGTCAGGTCCATATTCAAATTTATCTGGAAAAAAAGAGTCCTCTTTTTTTTCCTATCTAAATCTCAAGCTTACTTCTTCCATGACCAACCACACCCCTGAGACCCTCCACAATCCTCTATCTCCTCCCCTATGTTTCCAACACAGTATCTTGAAGACATACTGACTTCTTTCCTCATCTTTTGTTTGCTTTTTGAATCCCTGCAAACAAGCTTCAACTATTATTTAAATCACTCTCACTAAACTCAACAAGGACCTCCTCAGAGTCTTAAGTTTTGTCTGCAGATTAAATAAGAGCTGATATTTATTGAGTACTTAATATTTGTCAGGCAAATCCTCCAAGTGTTTTACAAGCATAATCTAATATAATCCTTACAGTGCCCTAGAGATAGGCGTCATCATCATCAACAGCATCATCAACAGCATCAAAAATCCCCATTTTTATAATGAGAAAGTGGAGTCTTTAAAGTCTCAACTAGTAAGTGCAGGTGCCAAGATCCAAAGATAGAGAGGTTCACCCATCATCTCCCGATGTCAATGGCCCTACATTTCTTCAGAAAGTTCTACTGAACCCCAGGCTACCTACTGAGGGGTCCCAGATCTTTACAATTTCACCATGAGGACCAAGATGGAGTCAATACACTGCTAACAGTCGTTTTGCAACTAAAAATCCTAATTCCACAACAAACAGAGGAAGGGTTTCAAAAATGGAAGGCAGTCCAGGTGGGCAGCCTGCTCACAATGAACTCACTAGGCTTTCTCTTCCATCCATTCAGCCTGGATTGGGTATTAGAGAAGCCAGGAACCTGGAACTACCAGCAGACACAGGCTAACAAATAGGTTTTAGAAAAACCTATTTCTAGGAAACATGATCTAGCATAACAGAATACTTTTCTCTTAACAAAGTCCTACACTAGCCAAACACCAAAGGAAAAATGGACCCTTCATGGAATCAGTGTTGCAAGTGGAGAACGGATCTTCCACCCAAAGTGTCAGCAATAAGGTGAAGCTACTTGGTGGGAGGCAATGCTATTTAGCAATCTGCTTCCCCCCAATGTCCTCCTATCCTGGTGTCTGGGGGGCCCAAAGGGCAGCTGAATTTCCATCCCCCACCCAGCAGGAATGAGGTAGAACCTTTAAAGTGGTTAAAGGTGGTGTTAGTGAGCATCACAATCCAGCTAGAAAATGGGCAAAAGAAACAAACAGATAGGGCGCCTGGGTGGCTCAGTGGGTTAAAGCCTCTGCCTTCAGCTCAGGTCATGATCCCAGGATCCTGGGATCAAGCCCCACATCAGGCCCTCTGCTCCGCGGGGAGCCTGCTTCCTCCTCTCTCTCTCTGCCTGCCTCTGCCTACTTGTGATCTCTGTCTGTCAAATAAATAAATAAAATCTTTAAAAAAAAAAAAAAGAAACAAACAGATATTTCACCGAAGAGAATACACAGAAGAAAAATAACCTCATAAAAAGATGTTCACCATCAGTTTCCATTAGGAAAATGCATATCAAAATCACAATGAAATATCACTACACACCTATTAGAACAGCTAGAATGAACAAATAGTAACTTGTACCAAGCCAGGATGCAGTAAAACTGGATCTTTTCTATTTCACTGCTGGGAATATAAAATAGAACAGCCATCCTGTAAAATAGCTGAGCAGTTCATAAAAACTAAACATATATTTAATATGCAAAACTGTATTACACTCCTGGGCATTTATTACAAATTAAAGAAACTCAAATCTACACAGAAAACAATTTAGTGTACATGAATGTTTATAACAGCTTTATTTGTAATCGACAAAAACTCAAAACAATCTAAATATCCGTCAAAGAATGAAACACATTGGTACATTCATACCATGGAATATATGGTTCCTTAGCAAAGGAAAAATGAGTTTTTGATATACTCAACACTTGGATGGATCTTAAGGGAATTATGAGGAGTGAAAAAAGCTATATGAAAAGGTTCTGTATCATTCGATTTCATTCATGTAACATTCACAAAATGACGAAACTTCAGAGATGGAAAAGAGATTAGGAATGGGAAAAGGGAAGCTGGAGAGTATAATTACAAAGGGATGACATCAGAGATCTTTGTAGAGGTAGAACAATTCTACATCCTGATTACAGTGATGGCTGTAAGAATAAACATACAATAACATATTAATCAACATACAACAAGCATATGTCTATGTCCACATACATGTATCCATGTGCAAACACACACACACACACACACACACACACACAGAGGAGTGCATATGAAACCAGTGAAATCCAAAAAATGTCTATGGATCATATCAACGCCAATTTCCAGGTTTGAACACTGTACTGATTTTAAGTTGTTACATTAGGAAAACTAGGTAAAGGCTATATAGGACTTCTATGTATTTTTTGCTATGTTCTCTGCAACTATAATTACTTCAAAATGAAATCTTAAAAACTCAACATGACCCATTGATGAACTGTTCCTTTATGTTCTGAAGTACATCCTTCAGGTGCCCAAATGTTGGCTTATGACCATCCTCTCAAACACCCAAGAAGGAAGCCTAGTTCCAATCCCTCCCCTCCCCCATCCAGGTAGGCAACATGTCCCATTTCATTCATCTCTGAAGACTTAGAAACAATGTTTCCCTCTTCAATCTCGCTGCCTCCCCAGAACCATGGGACCACATCCATGCCTGTCATTTTTAACATCTGTCCCAACTCGAGCTCTAATTCCCCTATTGTACTACTTTCCAATAACACAGAATTCCTTACCCCAAATACATTATAGTTTTCACATCTAAGCCTTTGATCAAACTGCTCCATCTGGTGAGAACAACCTCTCGTCTTTACTCTCAAGCATGTTGCCAGCCAACATTTAAGAACAGCCCCAAACACCATCACCCCCCTCTGACGATTACCCCAGCTCCCTCACCAGTAAATAACTGTCACCTCTTTAGCAACTAACCTGCTCCTTCCACAAAGTTATAGTCTCTAATTATTCTGTTTCATATGTAGCATCAACCATCTGATCTAACAACCATCCACCTGATGGTTAGGTTCTCTCATTTTATTTCCATTTCTCATTTTATTACAGTTACGGAATGGACTGAGGACTTCTCAGGAATTGTTAGGGGAAATGTTTCTGCATTATTAAATGACCACTTAAAATATACTTCCGTACATTATACACTCAACAGTTTACGGGTGGTCTATAGACTATTGGTTGACTCAAACTTTCTCTAATCTTGAACACTAGCTTTTTAAGAGATACACTTTCTATAGTTAACAGACACATATTACAGCCCCCCAGATCTTTCTTCCTCAGGTACAATAAACAACTGGGATGTCTTTAAATATCAAGGGCTGAGGGCAATTTGCAAAATGGTTGCCATATACATATAGTAATCTAAAGTTGTCTGTCTAAGTAAGGGCTGAATGGCTCTCCAGAGACCTGAAAACCTTGAACACTTAACCATATATTGGCAAGTATGTGAGTAAACAAAAAATTCTAAGCCAAATACATAAGAAATGCCATCCGGAACCATTAAACTTCCTAAATAATCTTAGTGAAGGGAAATATGATAAGAGTTTTATTAAGAGAGTTGATTATTCCCTTAATAAATTTAGTGTCCAGTTAAATTTTAGTTGTCGCAATCATGGGAACAAGGAGGCAAGGCTGATGACATTTCAAGCTAATATGTCCAAAGTTATTCCTGTCATGCATAATTTCAAGTCATGATCCAGCTTTAGTATTAACCAACGCTCCTAGCAGGTACTTAAAACAATTAGTGTTTGAAAAAATTATTTAAAAAAAAAAAAAAACAATCAACGTTTGCTACCACTGAAAACTTTCTACTTTATATGACCATACACAGGCCAAACCTGAAAGTCCTCTACATAAACTACTATGTTCCTATTCATAAGTACATTCCCGTAATATCAGTAGGTTAAAGAGATTTAAAGAATGAATATTCATGGCATTAGGTTGGAAAAGTGTATTGTGTTGCTAGCCAACTGCACCATTTTTCTAATGCCTGCGTACCCTCGTGGAAAAATACTGGGAAATGCTTAGTGTACGTTTGTCAGAAGAGACTGTCCCCTCAGGAGAGCTGAGTAGTTATTATAGAGTGAATGTGCAAAAAATACTTTCTCTACCCTTCCAAGCCGAGAGGTTTGTTAATGTTCTCAAAGAGAGAAACACGAGGCAGGTCATAGAACAGGATTTATATTAAAAAAAAAAAAAAAAACCAGTGGATGGACAGGTTTACTGAAAAACACTCAATGCAGAAGTGGGCCCAGGCAACTCAAACCCCTGTTGTTCAGCTACAATCTAGCTAAGAAAATTTGGCAGGGCTAGTGTTACAATTCACGATAGCAGTTATTTACAAAAAAAATAAACGTTCTGTAGTGTTTACTGTGTGTGAAGGCAATGCAACACTAAGGGGAGAAGCAGACCGAGAGCTGTCACCACATGCGCGAGTATGAGAGCAAAGATCGTCAGCGTATGGTGTGGAACATAAAGGCCAGTGCTCCGCAGAGGACGGCTGTGTTGCGGTAAGTCTGTAAGAGGGAGGAGTGCCTAAGGAAGGAAGGAATGAGAGCTGAAGATTCGGACACGTTCACTAGAAGGCAATGGTAGGAGGAATTTGCTATCTGAAAGAACAGGTTTTTCCTTTCTGTTCTAGTGGAAGGACCAGGAGGCTCTGAGAAATGGACAGGCCAGGTGGCTGGAAGGCAAGAGCTTCAAATAATAAATAGCCACGAACTCTACAAGCCAAGAGTAAGCATGAAAATATTAAGTGTTCTCCGATGAGTCAACATTTTAACATCACCAATCAAAGTAAAACCTCATATTAAAATAAGGTGAAAATGTGTATGAACGATTCCACGTCATTTCTTTCCACGGCATTGTGTTCATCGTTTTAACTCTCATTTTCCAAGGACTTCCCTGGAGATGGTTACTTCATCAAAAGAAACACAGCTATCAAAAACTCAATAATGTTATGATTTGGCAGGCATTATCACATGTTAGATCAACAAAAAAGAAATGTAATTTCTGGTTTTTATTAAGTCTACAGAGTCAATCTGTAAGTGATTCAAGATCTGAAGCTTTTCCTTTTTAATTCTGAAATTCACCTTAAGCACATTTTTACTTGAAAATGAGCATACTTGCAGGAATTCCATGAACCAACTCAATAAAACAATGAAATATGAGAGTATGGTTTTAAAATAGCTATGTGAAGAAAGCCAATACTCCTCTCACATTTGTTTGAAGAAACTAATGATTAAATGTTGCTTAAAACATGAATCAGTTAAATACCTCTAGGAAGTTATGGGAACACAGATGGTTAATCCAATTCATTTTCATTAATGTAATAGGGTATACACTTTTGAGGACGCTGTATCATGTGACATGTGCTATATCCTTCTTCCAGATTAAAGTTTATGGTGTGTCAACTACTACCCTAAGTGAAGATTGCTAAAACTATAAAGTATGCCTGTGAAATCCAATCCTGAGAAGTGTAAAGTTAAACCTCTAATTCTTTCTACCCTACTTGTTTTTTTTTTTTCTCCTTCTAATTGGATTAGAACTGTTTAATTACAAAGAGGTGTGGGATTTTTTTTTCTCTTCCTATATTTTTTATATTTTTTCTTCATCTGAACTTCTAATAGGATTCACCTCAGGGTTTGGCTTGGTTTTAATATTTAACAGTTAACATTTCTTAAATAGGAGATAAAGGAAAAACTGAACGATTATCTGGAAAAAAACAATTCAATTGATAGTTACACACGACCATTTTGACAAACACATTTTTGGCTTAATATTAATCATTCAAAACACTCAAGAAAAAAACAAGGACTCCGCCCTAACTACTCCTCCACCACTTTTCCACAGCCCATCTCTTCTCACCTACCTGCAAACTCACCTGGCCATATAAGGAGGATATATTAAGAATTGGGAGCAATAGATATTTTTAACCAACTGTAAATATTATATAGTTTATGAAAGGACTTTACTCTCTGAACTCAATGATAGTCACGAACCCCAAATAAACTATAAAGATTTTTGTTGTAAAAAACTCAGTTGGATGTACTGTATTTAGTAACTATGTGGTTTCACTAGGTTTTAATTCCTCCGTAAACAGGAATTGGGCCCTCCAGGATTGTGGTTTTTGAAATTAGGGTGTGTTTAGATTTGGAGACTGCCCAAAATTCATTCACATTTAGAAGAGAAAGCTGACTGCCAAACATATGCAATGAGGGGAGAAAAAAAAGATTACATTCTAAATAAGGTTTGTATAACAAATACTTCCATCTGTTTCACAGAGATCAAATACAACTACTTTAAAACAGTCCGATGACATTTAAGCATCTGGCAAAAAGAAAGCATGTATTTATGGGAAAGGATTCAGGTTAGCTATGATTTTGTCCTCAAGGATAAGTAGTAGAATGGTAAATACGATTATTCCTCATATTGAATGATAAAAAAATGAGTATATATTAATTTATTTTTTTATACATAAAATTTAAATGTTCCCTCAAATATCACTAAAAAGCATTAAGGAAAAATTAAAACTCTATCCAGGTATCTTTCAAACACTGTTTTGGATCGGAGATTAGTAATTACAGTTATTAACACCATAAAGTCTGGAAGATTTCCAGGGAGAACTTAAGCCAAGTATAAGCATGAACATATCACTTTTTCCTTCTGGAAACACCTTCATATGAGCAAGGCTCAGGTCCTATGCAGGGATGAGTCGCCAAAAAAAAAAAAAAAAAAAGCAAACCTCCCCTGAGCCTCAACCCTCCCTACCACCCATGCCAGTTATTGCCTCTCAGCCCTCAATTTAGCACATGAACCCATTCTGGGATAGTGGACGGAGCTCTTAGAATGTCCTTCTTTACGGTGAACATGATGTTAACCTCTGCCGGTAGGAAGCACTGGAGGGAAACTGCAGGCCGAAGGGGGCTCCTCTTCCTGATTCTAGCACACAAACAAGCCTTTGCCTTTCGTCCTCCTGCTGACAGGTAATCAGCGGTATAGGTGCGTAAGGACACCTGGGGGTCCTCTGCCCAAAGTGCAGCAGCACACCAGAGTGCAGAACCTCACGCAACCAAGGGCAGATGACCTCTTCACACCTGGTGTGGATGGCGCGCTCTGTATGCCTCTGCGCCAGCCATGGCTCATCTGTGACCTGAGATTTGTTTCCTGGGCTCTCAGCACAGACACTGTACACTGCTGGTTTCATGCCCTCTCAGCATCCTGACTCCTGCGTGTCTGCTGACCAGCTGTTTCCTGCTCGCCCAGAGGCTGGGGAGCAGCTATGATCCAGGCGGAACAGTAGGCTGCACCCTTATGTTCTCCAGGGAGATCTGCACCCCAGCCTTAGGGAGAGAGTTCCCCTTTCAGGGTTTTCCTTCCTTGGGCACTCTCCCTCCATCCTAGGGTACCACCTAGAGTGGTCTTGACATCCCTGGGCTCTCCTAGCACGGGTTAATCATTCATTATAATAAACTTCCGTGTTTTCTATTTGTTGACTGGGCCAGACTGAGGGACCATTCCACACCTACTTTCCAGCCTGAGCCTACTGGACAGGATATCCACATACCCCCTTGTACGAGTGACTGGACAACTCAAACCTAACAGGACCAAAATGGAATTCTTTTTTTTTTTTTTAAGATTTTATTTATTTATTTGACAGAGATCACAAGTAGGCAGAGAGGCAGGCAGAGAGAGAGGAGGAAACAGGCTGCCTGCGGAGCAGAGAGCCTGATGCGGGGCTCGATCCCAGGACCCTGGGATCACGACCTGAGCTGAAGGCAGAGGCTTTAACCCACGGAGCCACCCAGGCGCCCCCCAAAATAGAATTCTTATTTCCCTATCCTTAACCAAAGCACTTCCACGTATCAACTAATGGCAACCCTATTGTTTCTATTGCCTGGGCCAGATTTCTTGAGATCACCCTTGAGTCCTCTTTCTCATAGTCTGTATCCAAATCATCAGCAAATTCTATTGATTTATTCCTCAAAATATTTCCAGATTCTGGCCACTCCTCACCAACTCCACTACTTCTACTATGGTCCAAGTCATTTTCGTCTCTTACCTCCTAATAGTCTCTGACATTTCAAACTGTCTCCCCATAATCTATTCTTGAGTAGTCAAAAATTTCCTTCTACAATGTGAATCCTCTGATTAAAACTCTGTGTGTATTAAATTCCCATTTCGGGGCACCTGGGTGGCTCAGTGGTTAAGTGTCTGCCTTCAGGCTCAGGTCATGATCCCAGGGTCCTGGGATCAAGCCCCACATCGGGCTCCCTGCTTGGCGGGAAGCCTGCTTCTCCCTCTCCCACTCCCCCTACTTGTGTTCCCTCTCACTGTCTCTCTCTCCGTCAAAAACTAAAATCTTTTTTTTTTAAATTCCCATTTTGCTCAGAGTAAAAGTCAAAATCTTGCAAAGGCCTATAGGGTCCTAGAGGGACTGGTTCCCTCAACATATCTTTATCTCTGACTATACGTCCCTCCCTGACACCATTTCATTTGGGCCCCCCGCTGTTCCTTGAATACAACACACTTCTTTACGCCTTAGGCTGATACCATCACCAGGACATCGACACAACTTTTCTTCCTCATCCGCAATTCTTAAAATGTCATCTTTAGATAAAAATATTTTAAATTTTACCCACCAGCCTGAGCAATCTCCATTTTCCTCAAATTTATTTTTTTTCTCCATAGCACAAAATAAACATACAGTTGGGAGACATCCCCATCATCCACCTGGGTAGCTATCTAGTTTGTTCAGAGCTAGAAATTTGTATTTCATAAAATTAATTTGTTCTAAAAGGCCAAAATCTCCCAAATAAAATACTCAAAATCACCACAAATTAAACTTCCTTCATAAATACACTTGTCCCCCACTTCTGTATTTTTTTTCTGTATATATGTCTGCACATGGATATACCAGGTTAAGATATTCATGTCTTCATATAATATACAAAACACATGTATATATACACATATAAATTGTGTACATAAATAAGCACTTGTATATATGTACATGTAAGAAAAACAGTTACCCATATGCCAACATCAGACATCATTATGATATGCTGAAGAAATTACTTTCCCTGGCATTTCCTCATTTCTTCCATAGGGCTCTCCTGGTTGGGGGAGGGTTGGTAACAAAGATTCAAGAGAAATGAAAACTCTCTGTACCTCTAAATGGATATATTTTAAATGCCCACTTCACTGGGACACTAATATACTAATATATTAAATGCATATTTATTTTTCCAGTTTTCCATCATGTACTGACAACTACATAATCAACCATCAAGCCTCCCTCTCAGTCTTCATTAATGAGTCCATCTAACTGAACCCCTGTGTTCACCAGGCTGACCAGGTACCAACTCTACACGTGATCAACAGATTCTATGTGAGGCACCGTAAGAAAGATCTTCCCCTACAAAGGTCTAAATTTCATAGGGGAGACCCCATATACATGTGTTTTAAAAGTACAAGTTCAAGGGACGCCTGGGTAGCTCAGTTGGTTAAGCAGCTGCCTTCGGCTCAGGTCATGATCCCAGCGTCCTGGGATTGAGTCCCGCGTCGGGCTCCTTGCTTGGCAGGGAGCCTGCTTCTCCCTCTGCCTCTGCCTGCCACTCTGTCTGCCTGTGCTTGCTCTCTCTCTGACAAATAAATAAATAAAATCTTAAAAAAAAAAAAAAAGTACAAGTTCAAGAGTGGACAAGTATAAAGAATACATTGTTCCCTTGGAAGGAAGTCTGTATCCTATTGACTATGTGTTTTCCAGAGCCAGAAAGTTCTTTGACTTGGGGCTGAAAAGTCAAGGACCAAGGCCATGCCCTTTAAATGAACAGAGGCTTAAATACCAGGTATGTCACAGGCAAGAGTAGAAACAAAATGGGGGAAAAAAGAGAGAGAGAGAGAGAATGCCAGCCCAAAGATACCAGCTACAAAATAGGGCCACAGTGAGACTTTCTCCTAAATATAATCAGAAGCACTATACAGGCCCTGATAAGGTAATCACGTTCTTACCATGTGAATTAGTGCTATTTAATGTAATACCCCATCCAAAACCACTTCACGGATCACCACAGAGATCACACTTCCCAAAGGCACTCACTACCCCATGCTGCAGCTGTACTTCTCTGTTACTTACACTTTTTTCCTGCCAACTTATAAAAGAGTGCTACTAGAAGAAAGCTTGAATGTTTGGGCACTTGGTGAAGCAAACTATTCAGTTTAGAGAAAGGGAGCCAGAGAGAATCAAACCCAGCCGTACCACATTCGCTGTGTGACTTCTGAACGAGTCCCCTGACCTTGCCATGCCTCAACTTCCTCATATGTAAAATGGGGATGATAACTGAACCTACTAGAGTTTTCAGGGGAGATTAACTGAGTTAGTTAATCAGAGTTAAACTGATAACACGGATTGCACTGTTAGTTAAACAGTGCTCAGCTCAAATTAACCTCTACGTAAGTATTGACTACTATATGTCAAAAGAGGGACTGTGAATGATCTCACAGACAGCATGCTCTGAACCACCATCTTTGAAATTATGAGACCACACATTTGTCCAGTAGGTTTCCTAGAAAGTATTTTAACTAATTTATACTTAAGTAAATTCAGTGTACCTAGATCAATTCTTTTTTTTTTAAGATTTTATTTATTTATTTGACAGAGATCACAAGTAGGCAGAGGCAGGCAGAGAGATGGGGAGGAAGCAGGCTCCCTGCTGAGCAGAGAGCCTGATGCGGGGCTCCATCCCAGGACCCTGGGATCATGACCTGAGCCGAAGGCAGAGGCTTTAACCCACTGAGCCACCCAGGCGCCCCTAGATCAACTCTTCTTAAAGAACATTAAGGCAATGAGTCTAGATGTATATACTGGCAAGTACTGTGTATGTATTATATACTCACACATAAAATTCCTTCTATTACTCACATTCTCATAGAGAGCTTGAAGGGTCTCCAGATCAACCACAGAATTGTCCAAGTTCACAACAGCTGTGGAAAAAAAGTACAAAAGAAAATATATAAGTTGCCATTTAAGCCAGCGGTGAAAAGATGTCTGACCATCTTGAACAATAGTGACCATCTCCAGAACAGTGTTCTACCTTCAACGCACCCACTGAACTCTACTACCAAGACTGTGTCCGAGGAATTTCAGCAGGAGTAAAGTGTAAAGCTTTCATACAAATACAAAATCCCATGAATATGACCCAGTCAAAGGTCAAAGATAAACTCTGAGTCTATCTATCTTTCCAGGTCCAACTGCATGAATTTGAAAAATTTGCTGAATACTAGAAAGAGGGGCAAATCACTCCCATTGCTGCCACATCCCATTTTGTGAGATAAATGCTTATATCTGCCAATTCTTAGACTTACGACAAAGGTTAAATTTAATCACTAAATGGAGGACTTAATATAAAAATGAAAGGTGCACTTTCTCTTGTAATTATTTACATTGTTATGATCAAAGGACAACTCGTTGACAATCGTATTGAGAGTGACACAGATGCACCCTTAAAAATCCACTTTTTAAGTAGGCTTCATGCTCAGCGTGGAACTTGACATGAAGCTCAAACTCACGACTCTGAGATGTAAGACCTGAGCCGAGATCAAGAGTCGGACACTCGGCTGACTGAGCCGCGAGGCACCCCCAAAATCCATTCTTCGTGTACAACTACCCATGCTTATATGAGGAAGAAATGGGATGACTAATCAAAAACTGGGGACATGTTCTTAAATGCACTTCTTTTAGCCTGAGAAGCATGTTGGATTTTGAAGTATGTTTTATAACTCAGTTTGGGCACAAATTAATCAAAAACATTCTGCATTACCTACATATATATTAGCTGGAAATGATGTGAATTTGCCCTGATCAGATCTGTGCCAGCTAGCCAATGAAACTCCTATAGGATCAAAGATTTCTGGGAGAAAAATCACGAAGTAGATAATCATAAATTGGTCAGGTTTATTTTGATAATTGAGGCATTTCACACTGTCTTTTCTCTCAGAGCCTAAAGTACATGAGACATAGTCTAGTTGACTCTGGCAGGATACCAAGAAGGAATTAAAAAAGACAAGTGGGAAATTGAAGCATATGACGGATGAGAAATCTAACCAACATAATTTAGCATTTCTGTTTGGAGCTGGGAACAGAGCCCAGATTCAACAACAAATATCATAGTAAGTAGAATATGATACTTCCACCCTAATAATATCCCACTATCTCCGTTTCCAACAAGTTATGTCTCAAATATCAATCTAAGAATTCGAGTAAGATTTTCATTAAATTCTTTTCACTCCTTGACCACATAAGGCAAACATATCACAATCTGTTTAATGCCTCAAAGTGGAAAAACCAGCCCAACTAACTTCTGACTATACTTCAGAAATTAATTAAAAGGGATTAATAAATGGATTTTCATGGGAGGTAAAATGCCTATAATGTAACAAAATGCACAAAACCCAAGTAAAGATTGCAAATTCATGTGTGGAATTATCCCTTTGGACTTGTACATTGTCTAGCTCTTAAAGAAAATCTTGCAGTGAACCCAAAGATCTCTGACTTTGGAATTCATTAGATAATAATCCAGTATTTCTACATTCCTCCAGTGATACAGCAAAAGATTGATGGGAAAACGAAGAAAGAAATGCAAGTCTTCAACTCAGTGTCAGATTTCATTCTTGGAACAAGGTAAAGACACAAAAAAATCACTCATCCTCAAGTCAAAACTCTTTATAAAAGATACAATCGTCCTCTAACGTTATCCATCGTTTCCAAAACATATTATTCCTACAAGTGTTCCCCACCTGCAACTTTGTGCATATACTGAGGTTTCTCATCTGTTTATCTCGCACAATGTCAGAAACTAAAGAACCTCTTAATAAATGCCATGTGGCCCTAATCGTAGGTATATGGTCCTAAGCAAGTCCTCAAAAGTTCCTAGTCCATGAAACCTCACTTTTTAGTCATCCACAAGGAAATCTCCTTGTAAAGAAATACTGTTACTATTTTTCCACACAATTTTCTCTCAATTGGTTTATACTTGAGAGACGCTAACACGATTTGATGGGAATCGCAGTTTTGAGAGAACAGTATAGTCACGCTTGAGTAGCTGAAAATTAGAGAAGACTAGATACTGGCAGATGAATAGATGGAATGAGAGGTATTCTAGATGGGAAATAAAGGCCAAAGAAGTAATTTCGGAAAGGTGAAAGTTACTGGGTTGCTCTATGTACTCAATTTGAAAAGCACATTTTAACATTTCAAAGATCGAGACTCAGACTAAAATTCATATCTTACTAAGTATTTAGTGGTATCTTCTAGTGTCCCCCCCTTAAAATCTGTGTATTTTCAACTGGTAAAATTCTAAAATCAAGGAAATAAAACAATGCATTCACCCAGGTTCGCAATAATATGTTAAGTATCTTATCATTCAGGGACTATACTAGTTTACTACCTGGTTAACCGTTACTCAAAAAACACTGACTTGAAACATCTTAATTAGATGTGGATGTTATTAATGACTCGGCCTCAAAAGGCTGCAGACGACTGAATGTACAGAGACCACTCCGATCCGATTTCTAGGTATGGCCATGCCAAGGAATTTACAGAAATAGAAAACACATACATTTTTTTAAGGTGGCAAAAGATTCAAGGAAAAAGCACCTCACAAATTCCCTGATCCCGTGTGCCAAGTTTCAGCCTTCTTTGAAAGTAAAATGTTTTTGTTTTGACAATTTTATTTATTTGGCAGAGAGAGACACAGTGAGAGAGGGAACACAAGCAGGGGGAGTGGGAGAGGGAGAAGCAGGTTTCCCGCTGAGCAGGGAGCCCGATGCGGGACTCGATCCCAGGAATCTGGGATCATGACCTGAGCCAAAGGCAGACACTTAATGACTGAGCCACTCAGGTGCCCCAAAGGAAATTACCTTTTTTAGAGATTATTTCAAGGTGATAGTTTCTCTTCCCCCCCAAAAGGCAATACTATTTTTGTGGGATGGTTTACTGATGGAGAAGGAACACAGAACATGAACTCAAACTTAACTGGGTTTCCATTTTTCTTCGCTGCCGTATCACTTCAAGTACGTTACTTGACAAGGTCTAGTTTCGTTATGGGGGACGGGTGAGGGGAAAAGGAAATCAAAGAAAATACTGGCAAGATTTTGGGTTTCATGGGGACCAAAGGCAGGAGCAAGTATAAGGATCTAGCATGTAGTTGGTTAATATTTCCCTCTTCCAGTTTTCACAATAGTTCAACCCCTCTGGCTCTAATATGCTTTATTATCTAACTCAAGATTAAACAATTTTCTTTTTTTTTTTTTTGTCCAATTTGTGTTTTGTGCCCTCATAAACCAAACAGAAAAATTCCACCTGCATCTACTGAGGGGTGTGCTCTCACCTAAACAATGAACTATCACAATTAAATGACAGCCTGGCTTGCCACTACTGGGTATCATTCATCATACTCTGTCTCCTTTACTTGGCGTCTAAACCGTTAGGCATAAGATGTAGATCTCAGAACACAAATAAACCCCAGATTCGGAAGGATATTCAGTGATAAATCTTTCAGATTACTTTTTTCTCTAACATTCAACTAGGTGCTAATGTAATCATACTTCAGATAAGAGACCAACTACTCCACACTCCTTTCCTCCTCTCTGCTGTAAGAATTTGGGGAGCAGCCGTCATTGTCTGGGACTCACCACACTTCCTACATAGACATTCCCCTGCAGGTCTACCAAGCAGGTTTCATGGTTTCCCCATAAGATATATATGAATTTGTTACTTTGAATTTAGCCAAGAAGCACCTGGGTTTTTTTTTAATGTAGAAAAGTGTAAGGACTAAGAAGATGCTGAGTGGAAATTTTCTTTTGCATGTTAAGAGATGATTAATTTATTTGTAAAGTATACAGACTTTTCAGGATTAGAACATATGGAGGTTGTTACCACTCTCTTTAAACAACCTAGAAAGTACCGTGTGTTAATAGTCACTCCACACCAAAATGGATAGCATTTTTGTTTTATTTTTGAGCTTAAACTTTTATAAAATGCCAAGGATGTGATAATTAAGTAGAAGAACATGGTACCCTTTCTGGCTTTTCTACCAACAGGCTGTATACGATTGATGTAAGCTTCTCTGAGACTTTTATCAAGTGGGATGATGACTTTTGTCTGTAGCATATGTTCATCACATGGAGAAAGTAAGCAATTTTAGAGTAAGAAGGATAATTCAAGAAGCCTTGGAATAATTCATGTAATTAATTTCAAAACATGTATTATCTGTGAACACACTGGTTAGAAACTGGAGACAGGGCTGGCAATGTGTTAGATTAAAATTAGGTTCAGGATTAAACATTTGCTTTCAATAATCAGAAGTTAAGACCATAAATAGTTCTTTAATTCGTGAACTCCGCTGGCACACACTTGCTGATTCCCAACGCATTTCTCGTTAAACCACGATGTTACAGAATGAAGAGCAAAAGAGCCTATTTTAGAACACAATAATCAATGTAACCTACGATATGAAAAATGTATCAAAATGAACTCTAACAGAAAAAAAAGTATTTCCTTTTGATTTTAAGATATTGCATTACATAAAGAGAATTCTAGATCCGAGATGGGAAATGATCATATGCTCCACACATGACACTGTACACACAAGTACACAAACAGGTGAGAGTTACAGGCCTGTATCCCATTTCCTGGACACTCCTTCTTTGCTATTAACACTGCCTTCTTCGACACCAGCAATGTGGGACATGGTGCTCATTCTAACTCACCACAATGTTAAGTCACTCACAAACGAGAGTGTAATACGTCTGTCTGAATTCCTGCATAACAAGAATCCAGTCTCTGCACTTCTGATCAAAAAAAGAGCATGAAAATATTAAGAGGTTGTGTTAAAGAAAACTCATACAAAACAAAAGTTCACAAAATACCGTTATCCAAATTCAGAATGACTGGTGTCATTCAGTATGATATAATTACTCTTACCAAATGCATTATTTTAAGCCACAGAACATTGTTAGTGCTTCACTTACTCCACTCTTGTTTTGTTTCGTTTTTTTAAGCTGGGGTCTCCCCAGGGGGAGACAGCCCTGAGGCAGCTTTTGATGGCCCGTTCCCTCCATCAGCCCTGAACACTTACTCCAGCCCCCGTGCTTTCTTGTCATAATCCCTCCCTCTCACATGACCTGCCAACGTGAGGGTAGAGAACCCCCCAAAAGTAGAAAACTTCATGGTGTTTATTACCAAGAATATTAGTTATCCATTTCTGCATGGCAAATTACACTAAAGCTTAGGGCTTAAAATAAATTATCATATTATCAACAAACATTATCTGTGGGTCAGAAATCCAGGTGCAGCTTAGCTGAGTGCCTTTCCCCAAGGTCTCTCTTAAGACTTTAATCATGGAGTTGGTCAGGGCTGAGACCTTCTTCTATGAACGCTCTGCCAGAGGATCCATTCCCAAACTCACATGGTTGTTGGCAGGACTGGGTTCCTCAGACTGAAGGCTTCAGGTCCTCACTGGCTGTTGGCTAAAACTGAGCCTCAGTTTCTTGACAGAGATGTCTCTCCCCGGGAAAGCTCACAGTAGACAGCAGGCTTCCTTCAGAGGAGCCCCACCGGGTGTGCAAGATAAGGCCACCTTCTCTTCCTGACCTAATCTTAGAAGTGACATCCCATCATCTCCATCGATTCATCATGAGCCTCTAGGTCCAGTCCATGCACAGAGCATTAACATCAGATCTGGGGAGGCCATCTGAGAGGCTGCCCACCATACCAGGTGGCTATGTCTGGCTCTTTGTTGCTCAGTCTTAACTTGTGGTTCTCTATTATCTTCTACCATGTACTAATTTTATCGAAGTTTCTGTTTTTCTATCAGGTTCTAAGGGCTCAGAAAAAATGGGGTGGCGTCATGATTTACCAGATAGAAGAAATGCACTTATCAGGCAATGTGACTTCAGGCACAGCCTATCAAATCAGCATCAGCAAAGGCTCCTAGGCTCAGTGAGATTGAGTTTATCTCAGGCATGATATTCAGACATGGGTATCATGTCTCATGGAGACATGAGAGAATACTAACAGACCCTTCCCTATACAACTACATGTCCATGCCTAATTTATTGTTGTGTCTTTCACCATATATAGAAGAGCCCAGTAGACAAGAAGCTTGGGAAAAATTCTTTGTTGAATGTCAACAGGTTGAAATAGTAATTCCTGAAAATTAACTGTACCTTTAACTTGAGTGGACAAGCTAAATATTCCTTGAGCTCAGCTTGATCGCCCGTTCATAAGCAAAGAGCGTCATTCTAGATGACCTCATAGTGCAGAAACATAAAAGGCAAAGATAAGAACATGCAATGCCCTATCATCATTGGACACACAGCACTGGGAAGCAGTGGGACACATGAGGCTCTGGGTCAAGCTGGCTCCAAGACTTATTATTACCTGGGTAACACAGGGCATCTCCATTTGCTTAGAATCTGTGAAATGGGCCTAATAGAAGCACCTACCCTATAGGATACTTGCAGGGGATTATTTAAGAAAAACACCTCGAAGCAGAGCTGTAGTATGTATGTGTGAGGTAAACACTCAGAAAATGCTGGCTGTGTTTATTGTTATGACAGCCCCTTTAAGGTTCCCATACGAAAAATACTTTACAAGTATCTCTCCAAATCAGTATTTTGAGAGATCTTACACCAGCTAGGTTGAAAACATTCTCAGCAAAAAGAAAAAAAATGAGTTTCACTTGGACCCATAGGAACGTGGGAAACTAAACACGTCTCACCCACAGGGAAACCATCAACACTGATTTTTGGATAAGGTATGTGGGAAGGGAGCAGAGTCAGCAGAAGCTCAAACACAGAGTAAGTGCCAATCGGTCTGTATTTACAGTTCATGCCCTCTTTTCACTGACATAGGAAGAAAGAGTGTGAGGGCTTAAAGAAACCATCTCTACCCCATTTGGAATTCAGAAGCCACAGGAAAAGCTGAGAAGTTAGCTCTGCAAACTGCTGAGAAGCAAAGCAAAGACCTTTGTTCAAGTAGAAACTCATCTTAAGCAGCAGAGATCAGAAGCATCTCTCATTTAAAACCGTTCTTAAATAAATAAAATCTTTTAAAAAGGGGGGGCAGGGTAGCACCTGGGTGGCTCCATGGGTTAAATAAAGCCTCTGCCTTCCGCTCAGGTCATGATCCCAGGGTCCTGGGATCGAGCCCCGCATCGGGCTCTCTGCTCAGCGGGGAGTCTGCTTCCCACGCTCTCTCTGCCTGCCTCTCTGCCTGCTTGGGATCTCTGTCTATCAAATAAATAAATAAAATCTTAAAAAAAAATAAAACAGTTCTAATCTTGTCATCATCTCCTAGCCACAGGGAACCAAAGTTTTCTAAGAGATCTCTTTAAGGGACTGCAAGCAACTTGTCATTGTATTATAAAATCGGGGAAAAGGACGCATGCGAGGAAAATCTGTCTCACTGTACATTTCTGCGAAATTAAAGATTTCACCTTTTCGCGGGGTGGGGGGAGGTAGTTGCTCTTCACTTTATCTGGCAATATGTCTTGCCTCGTTTGTAAATGCACTGTAAGCCACTCCGGGGGTCTGGAGAGTTGGGCGCCTACACCACAATTCAGTGAAGTGGGAAGACGTCAACTTCTCACTACAGGGTAATGGAAGCACCTGGCACGCCTCGTGCAAAGGGCAGACAAATAACACAATCGTCAAGTGGAAAAGATCCTAGAAGTCAGTTTGAAAGCCAACGAATAACAGCAGAAATGGCTTCATTTTCCTTGAACTGGGCGGCAGAGGGAGAACGGGAACCCAGTCCTGCTCCGGTCAGAAGCTCCGCTCTAGCCACGGTGAAGAGGTTTTTTTTAAAACATGAATTCGCAAGGACTAAAAGAAGAGGCGGTGACAGCAACAAACTACGGGCACTCGTTGTACCTAACTTAGCAGACCTGTGAAAGAAGAACCCGCCAGCTGCCCAGGGGAACACTGAACACCAGCCCAGAAGGCCAAGGAACCGGCGGCACCGGCCAGCTGTCCAGCCAAGGGTAAACAGGGCAGCCCCAGAAACCCGGGGTTCGGGGTGAATGGTATCCATTCATCAGTTATAGCTCCATTCTGAAAACGCCCTCCCCAGGGGGGTCGGGTTTATTTTCTTGAGAAATTAAAACTCAGTGTCTGGGCAGAGGGACAAGCACAATTGTCGGCCAGAGCACTACTCCGAAATCACGGGACCATGTGCAGTTCTGCGATGTTGAAGATGAACCCCCCTTCCCCCCACAACCCCCCACACCCAGCCTGCTCTCATCTTCAGTCTGCGGCCCAGAAAACTGCCAGACAGACCGTTACTGTCCCAGGCCAGGAACTGGAAGTTTTGGGAATCTCACCACCCTAAGAGGAAAGAACAAAAAGAGCCTGGTGGTTCCCCAACAAATAATGTACCCAGATAATAACAACACACTGAACTCAAAGTCAAAAGGCTGTATTAGATAGAGGGCTCACGGCTCCTCAGCAGCTTTCACCTCTCCCACTTTTAAGCCAGGACAAAGACCAAACCATCTACAGAATGCCTGAACACAGATGCTAGAGACCAGAACACAGGGGAGGAACACACACACACACACACACACACACGCCTCCATGTCTTCCTAAGATATGCCAATACCCACTGTCCCCACAGGCTTCTCTGTCCTTATCTTCTTAACACCACCCCGTGACGCTTTCACTCTGATTACTGAGTCATCAGGAGGTTCAATCCTGGGAAACCCATATGCACATTTCTCCATCCTGGACATAGTGACTAATTCCTTCCTCCAGATATGCAAGCTTAACCTGGCTCCCAGGATCCCACACTCCTCCTCCTGCTGGTAATGCTCCCCACTCTTCATTCTCCTTAGATGGTTCCTTCTCTCCCCAACCTCTTTTTATTGAAGGATCCTAGGGCTTGAGCCTTCTACCTCTTCTCACCTCCATCTACTCTCCAACCTTGCCATCTCCTCCAGTCTCTCACTGGATTTGAAACATTTTCCTTCCTAGCCTCCAACCCCCTTCCTGAACCCCCGGTTTATAGAGCCAGCAGCCTTCTCAGCTCCTGGAACTCTGGAAGTAGACCCACTCTGCCCACAGTCTCCCCTGTCCCAAAGGATGGGGACTCCATCTGGCAGACGGGCTACCTATAACTCCTTTCTTTTGCTCACATTCCACAGTCAGCACATCAGGAATCCTCCTGGTTCTACCTTCCGAGCACAGGCAGAATATGACTTCACTGTCACTGTCACCACCCTGTTCCCAGACACCCCCAACTATCACCTGGATTACTGCAACACCCTCCAAACTGGAAACAGAAAATGATTCTTCACACATAAATACACAGTCTCGTAAATAGAAAAATTCAATACAAGGTATGGCAAGTAAATGCGAGAGCATTGCCCAAAAGGATGTCCAAAAGAGGAGGAAACATTAGGAACAATAAACACAATAAACCGATTCGGGAAGGCCAATATCCCAATAACAGAGGAGTGTTAGGGAAAAAAATTAATTTTGTCCAGTTCCTGAGAAGAGATCCCACACACTCCCTTCTGACCATATTCTGCAGATACACAGCACCTGCGTCATACGCCCCGCCCCACTGATCTCTGTATTCACAAAATTCATTCACAGTATTGCCTAGTCCCCAAAAAGTGGTCTTAAAACTTTGGGGTCTCTGAAGCTAGAAGAGAGACATGGGCTAGAAACTTTTTTCAGCTTATTCTCTCTTACAAGCTTTTGCCTAATAATGGAACTATTACCCTCTTCTGACCCAACTAAATTTGTGGTTGTCTCGAGGTTTTGCAAAAGTGACAATATGTTGAGGGATGCACATATGGGTGAACGAGGAACTGCCACAGCCATTAACAAAGTGAGGACAGCGGAGGGAGGGAAAGAGATTTTTAAACAGAGGATCTAGATCCTGGCGGAACTGAAGAGAAATAAGGGCAGAATCCCAAAGCCTCTGACATATTAGGGAGTAAAATGAAGGACACAGGGACAGGTGAGAGGGCAGAAATAAAAAGCCATTCATCATGTTTGCTTATAACTTAGTCTCCCCGACCTCAAGCTTAAACGTTTGGCTCATTTTAGACAATTATAGGAAGTGATGTCAGCAGTTAGTTAAAGGGTAGTAACAAAGACATCTGAAATATTAGATTCTTGACAATTAGCCACTTGATAATATGGCAAAAACATTAAATATATTTGCACTGGTTAGAAGTTGTTCTCAAATGTAAAGAGGACATCTGAGTAAATAATGACTTAAATAAAATCGAGATCAT
This sequence comes from Taxidea taxus jeffersonii, assembly GCA_003697995.1. Taxonomy (NCBI): domain Eukaryota; kingdom Metazoa; phylum Chordata; class Mammalia; order Carnivora; family Mustelidae; genus Taxidea; species Taxidea taxus. Next base: position 67,481 of record ML106430.1, read on the forward strand.
CTGGTACTGATTCAGAAAGTTGGAAAAAAGGTTAGGGACAAAAGTTTTTATGGTCTTTAAAGTCCTGTTCCTCATGTGGAAAAATAGTTGCCACAGCTCCATCCATCACCTTCACATTCCAGGCAAAACTGAGAGAAAAGGAAAGCAACAGGAAAGTATATGCAATGCCTATAAAGTATGAATTCTTAGCTAATTTCTACTTAGATCTCACTGGCCAGAATCATCTGCCTGGTTACCTAACACGGAGGGGAAGCTGAAAAGTGTGAACAATATGGACAAAGCACTGTCTCTAACAAAATAGCAATTTCAAGCTCCAGCCTAAGATATCTCTGAAACATTCCCTAAGAACCATGGTTCATAATGACATCCCTGACCTCTTGTTTGAACCCTTGAACGTATATGCAAATCACCTGATAGCTTTCAGGTATTCCTTATTACATATAGAATGATGTCCTCTTTGCCTCCAAGGAGATTTCAAATAGCCCAATAGCAGGGCTATTGCCTTAGATACAACTAACACCAGAGTGTTCTACATAGAGTAGAAAACTTAAAAAGCTTATAGTGTGAAAAACTAAGTCATTACTGAACCTTCAGAGAGAAGTCGGAACAGCTGACCTTAAGAAGTCGTAACTACCAACCATACTTTTGTGGTTTTGGTCCCATCAACCCACGAAGGCAGCAACACCTGAGAAAGCAAAAGCCAAATATGGGCATGGGCAGTGGTATCTGCTGCCAACAATACTATAATCATAACCAACCACATAAAGGGACATAAAGATGTAAAAGATCTTTCCAGAGGAAGAAGCCTCCCCTTCCTCCTTCATGTCTACAGTCTGTGATAGATGCAAATGGTCAGTTTTTATGCAAAAGGAATTTCTGGTACTGCCTTTATTTGTCCTGCCAGGAAGATATAAAAAGGAAAACAAGAGAGGGAGAATAACAGTTTAGGTAGAAAATGCCTAGGATCGTTATCCTTAAATTTTTATTTGAAATTCAATAAAGCATAGAAACCTTTGGTGAGTGCGTGCCGCTGTGCAACCTGATGACAATGGAATCAAGAATCCTTTATAAGGAAAGAGTGATGTGTTAATCCTCAACTGAAAATCCGTACACCTGGGGACTTATTTAAAAAAAAAAACTGTCAAAATGATTATTTAACCAAAAATTCCTAATGAGGCAGTCAAGCAATGCTAAAGATTGTGTTTAGTTTTGCTTGGCTTAATTTAACCAAACATATCTAACAAGTTAAAAAACTAACATTTCTCAGAGAAGAAAATACTTGGTACCATAGTCACCTGAATTTCACACTTAATAAGGTAAAAGGAAACAGGACATTTGAAATGTTTACACATCCTACCGCCAAACGTGCTTGAGCACGGGTTCTCGAACATGTACACCCAGACATGTCCATAGTGTGAGCAACGTGCCAGCAGACATGGCGCTACGCATTTTTAACATACATGGGAAACACACAAGTTCTTGGATAACACTGCAAATAATTCTGGATTATCTAAAGACCATAATAAATTTAACAGCAAATATAGCGAGAGCATTCCTTCAAAGATTCAAAACTAAAATAGTGGCACTCCCTCATAAGACTGCTGAATTTCCTTATTGCTCCCTCCATTGTACTCCCTGATTTATACATTAACATATTTATTAAGAGGCTTTAATTTACTCACATAATAACTCAAAGGTTTGGGGTTTTTTTTCCCCCAAATTACTTGAAACCTTAAAGCTCAGTGCTTTGGTTTCACAAGACCGGGATTAAAAACGTGGAACTGTGACTAGCTAGTGCGCGTCTCTTTCGAGAGACTTGGCAAGCAATCAGGGTCTCAGTTTATTCATGTGTGAACGGGGTATATAATGGTGTTACTAGCTGCCTCGGATGGCTGTTGTCAGGATTAGAGGTAATTCTTCTCTGGTATGTCATACAGTCCTTGCCCCAGGCGACACTCAAAAATGGAAAGTTCTTAGTTCTCTCTAAATGTCTCAATATCCTATACACATGTGTAGAATTAACTGCTCTTACAAAACCACATAAATGAGGAATGTAAATATATTTTATACTATTGTTTGAGTCTTATGGGGCGCCTGGGGGGTTCAATGGGTTAAGCCTCTGTCTTCGGCTTAGGCCATGGTCTCAGGGTCCTGGGATCGAGCCCCGCGTCTCTGCTCAGCGGGGAGCCTTCTTCCCCGCCCCGCCCCCACCTGCCTCTGCCTACTTGTGATCTCTCTTACTCTCTGTCAAATAAATAAAAATAAAATCTTAAAAAAGAAAAAGAAAATCAAAGAAAAGCAGTACATCCGCATCTCAATTCTCTGTGCGGTCGGGCTAATTCTCGGATGTGCTGGAGGCTGACTTCGAGTAGGTGAAGATGTGCTTAAAGCCCCGCAGGGCAATGGGTTCTTTTCAAACCAGCGAGCAGCAGCCCCCATTCCCCTATGGTCAGGAAGTACACAGAAGTCAATACTATGTGACACTGAGTGACGCTGCGGGACACAGTGACATCTGTTTACTACTTGTTACACACAAACAAAAGGCCAATTAAACAGTAACATTAAAGGGAACCATTTAACTCTAAGTCAAAATGCATCACTTCAGAAGCTTGCTTCTTTTTTTTAAAGATTTTATTTATTTGACAGACGGAGATCACAAGCAGGCAGAGAGGCAGGCAGAGAGAGAGGAGGAAGCAGGCTCCCCGCTGAGCAGAGAGCCTGATGTGGGGCTTGATCCCAGGACCCTGAGATGATGACCTGAGCCAAAGGCAGAGGCTTTAGCCCACTGAGCACCCAGGTGCCCCCAGAAGCTTGCTTTTAAATATCAAAAACTGATGAAGGAATTACAAAGTGTTTGTGTTCATCTGAAAAGTAAACAGCATCTTCTTTTTTTAAAAATTTATTTATTTGACAGACAGAGATCACAAGTAGGCAGAGAGGCAGGCAGAGAGAGAGGAGGAAGCAGGCTGTCCGCAGAGCAGAGAGCCCGATGCGGGGCTCGATCCAGGACCCTGGGATCATGACCCGAGCCGAAGGCAGAGGCTTTAACCCACTGAGCCACCCAGGCGCCCCGTAAACAGTATCTTCTTGAAAACATCATTGATTCCTTCATTGAATAAAGATTCATCGAGTTCTAACTCCAGGCCAGGTAGTCTTCTCAGCCCCGGGGACATGAGAGACACACTTCCCACCCTCAGAGAGTGTAGGTACTATTAGCAATGAAAATGATGGATGCCCTAGAAGGGAAGAAACATCCGTTTTTATAACAGCCTACTAATTTAGAAATCCTATCCATTTATACTATCTTCTCTTTTCAGGCTGTTGAAACTGATGGGGATTTTTTGTAAGGTACAGACAAATAAAATGCCAGAATTCTACAGATTTTTGAACGTAGGCTAAAGAAAGGCTTTCTTGCTGGGAAAAAATAACTCTGACACTCCATCTGCCACTGGTGCCTCTCAAGCACGCTTGCTTATACCAGGATAAGGACATAAGTTACTGATTAAGTCAGAGGCTTCGTACACCGATGGGCCCTGTTTATAAGAGCCGCACGAGCTACATTGTTAGAGAACAAATGCATTTTGTTTGACTGAGTGTGTCGCCTTCTTGTCTGGGCAAGGGAGAAAAAAAATGGATACCGAGACTGTAATCCTTTTGGAATAAAATCTTTACATGCAAACATGATTGCCATTGTAGACTGTTTAATCTAGCCATACTGGATTTCATTTCTGGTTGTTGATTTGACCGTGCTGGGTACAACTCAAGGCTTATCTCAATTGTTTAGATAAGATTTATTTGACTTTGGCAGGTGACAAAATCTAGGGTGTGGAATAAGAAAGGTAGGGGGAAAACGGGCATAGTCCCAGAGAGTGTTTATCTTAAGCATAGTGTACAGAGGAGCGAAGAGTTTCAAACAACACACTGTACTTTGTCTAAAAGATCACCCTCTGCTGAATGTTTTCCGTAAACCAGCACCGCAAAATGTCCTTTATTGGGCATACATAACATGCTTCACCTTCTTGCTTAGGTAAACATTTATGCTCTTGTGAAATAGAGTTTAGTAAGTCTCTCTGGAAATAGGACCCTAACTCTGGTCACATTTTGCCACCGTTTTCTAACACAGGCTGTAAAAGGGGGACACTGTTAAATTTTATTTTGAGTGCATGCATCTACATGGCTCCAACAGTATACAATCTATCAGAAATTTAAAATGTCTTATGCTAAAATCACTTCCACACAGATAATATTCATGCTTTTTTTGGCATAATTCCTCACAAACACGTCTGCCTTCAAAAGAAACCCTGAAGAGAAAGCTTGAATTTGGAAACACAAAGATTGTAAGTGTGGTTTAAAAAAAATCTTTTAAAAAATATTTTAGTTCAGGGGCACCTGGGTGACTCAGTGGGTTAAGCCTCTGCCTTCGGCTCAGATCATGATCTCAGGGTCCTGGGATCAAGCCCTGCATCGGGCTCTCTGCTCAGCGGGGAGCCTGCTTCCCCCTCACCCTCTGCCTGCCTCTCTGCCTACTTGTGATCTCTCTCTCTATCAAATAAATAAATAAAATCTTTTAAATATGTTGCCATGCTTAGCTCTTTTTTTTTTGTTAAGAATTTATTTATTTGACAGACAGAGATCAGATCTGTCTCGTGACTGTTCTGCCAAAAACTTAAAAATATGAAAAATCTAAAGAATACGCACAAGACGTATGTTCCCCTAAGAATAATTTTGTGGTTTACTTAGCTCAACATGAAGTTAATACATACAAAAATGTGACACACTAGTTTATGTGTGTGTTAAGTCATATTTTGTCATTTGTTCAGTTAATGAAGGTTTTCCTTTCTTGTCTTTTGATGTATATATTTGTGGGAGAGGATTAGTGTAACATTTCATTGCCAAGAATGAGAGAGAGATCAGTTAAATATGGGGAGGAGTTCCAAATATTCTGATTTCTCTGATGGTCTTTTAAGGAACAAAAGTTACTTCTAACATTTTAGTTTCTAACAGAAACTTTTCAAAAGTAAGTCGGAGCTACCTCTGTTCTAATTCACCCACTCAGGCTTCTGAGCCTTCATTAAATTTCGGTCGCTGTCTGGTGAATGGTGAGGCCACTGCTGGAGGACTTCTCCTCCTTCTATCTGCTTTTCTGTCACCACACTGCCCACTCTCCAGAGTTCAGCAATGACCACCCACTGCTCAGGGTCATGGCCGGACAAAGGAAAACTATTAGTTACTGCTTCTCCCACCTGCACTAGCCCTTCCTCGTCCAGTACTTTAAATATCCAGTGATGTCAGCATTTCTGGAACCCAATGCCTCACAAATTTTGACTTGATTGAGCAAAATGCATCTATTCTTCTCTTCTCATGGCTTATAAGAAATTTTTAGTTAAAGAAAGCTATTTTCATGGCCAGACCTTCCTGACATCCCTTGATGAAGGGCAATATGTGCAAATAGTGGAACAGAGGGTGGGCATCACCATTTAGCAAAGCTTTAGATGGAAGCCTTTGGTGGGAGAAGAGGTTTAATGTGCCCTGGGCACCATGACTTTCCACCAAGGTTCTCCTACATCATATAATACAAGTTGCACATCTCTTTCCCACAACTACATAAACATTACGGTTCCACATGAGAGTGCTCTGTGAAGAATAGATGTTTCTTCAAGGTTCCACCCAAAGAACTGAACTAATATTTAGAAACTCTCTCCACATTCCCAGACCTGTTGGTTCGACTGACGAGGAGAAACTTTCTCCACCATCACATAATTCGCTAATGTCTTATCCTTCGCTGCTCCTGTACATAAATAGTCCCACGAAAAATGCAACCATGAAGACAAAACAAAACAACGCAGACTTCAAATTTCACCAACTCCCATACGTAAAGTTTCCTTTGTATTTTTGCTTGTTCCTTCCTTTCAAAGTATACATAGTCTGTCTGACTCAATCTGCGTAGGGGAAATGGTTGCTGGTGGCCGAAATAATTGGCCAAAACACTCAAAATACTCTCAGTTGAAATCATGAAACTCATTGTTTAAGAAGAAGCAATTTCCTATTCCTAGATTTCCCAGAGAATATCACATCTCCTCCGCATTCTCCTCTCCTCTGAGGAAAGAGGGGAGTAGGTATATATCACCCTCACCAGCCAGGCTACCACAAAGGAAAACTCATCCTGTGTCTTGCAGAATTCCTTTCTGGCACAGAATAAAAGAGTTAGAGATTGAGACGAAAAGTCAACTCCCCAGACTACATCATATTTCAACAATGTAAGCCTTTTGCTAAGTATTCTGAAATTACTACTCGAGGGTATCACAGATGCTAGAAAACTGATGTCATTTCCTTGTGACACCCAGACCTTTCACTATATGCAACAGATGATGGGAATCTTTCATTCCAGAGATAATGGCTGAGATAAGGACCATGGACGTTCTCCTTGCTAGTTTATTACACTGTTCTGCTGCAGGGAGACCAGGAGACCCAAATGTCTGTTTGCATCATTCCAAGTTAAACCTAAAATAGGGCACTGAGCAACCAACATGGTAACATATAGATACTATAATTGGGATTAGGGTTCAGGAAACTGCCAGAGTGAATTTGAATTAGAAATAAAAAACACAATTCCCATTTTAAAACTATTCTAAACATCTCCAACCCTTCAAAACATAGTAGAGCCTGTTCAGATTTAAATGAATATTTGGGTTTCATTTAAATGAACTCAATATTCTCAAATGTATGTTTTCTGACATACATCTATGTAATTCAGATGCCTTAACTCAGTTAAATAAACTAACATTAGCAGATCCAAGTATATAATACTGAGTAAGACATAAATTTTTTTAATGTATAAAAAGTTTATTGATGTGGCTTTCAAATTCAACATTGCCACTAACCATTAGGAAACTATTACTTGTTGAGTTTTGGTGCAGCATTAACAATTATATCTACCATTATCTGAAAAACTAATAAACTCGTCTTTCTTTTCAGCTACAAATGAAGACAGATTTTCTTCATACATGTCAACCAAAACAACATGTAACAACAGAATAAATGATATGAGACTCTGGCTGTCTCTTAAACTGGACCATAAGAGATTTTCAAAATGAGAAACAATTTTGGTTGATGATTACATAATCTTCATGAAACACATTTCCATGCTCCATTAATTAAAACTTTTTAAAGGAAGAAAGGCATAAAGAACTGCACTGAAATAGAGCAGTCCAAGATCATAGGAGCTAACAGGTTGAAAACAGATCGGTAATAAAATTTTGCATTTAAAATAGAAAATGCTAAGAATTAAAAGAATTTTGTTTCCAACGGAAATATCAATGTGGATACCATAAATTATTCAATTTGTATTTTCTTCCAAATCGCTATTATGACACATTCTCAATATTACCCAACAGTCCACTAAATAGTAATCAAATTGTTTGTATTTAACTAATATTTTCATTTAGAGACATAAAGATTTCAGATTTATCTTCCATGAGTGTTAGCAATAAGAAAGCTGCTCCTGTTTATCTTCCTCTTTATGGAAGAAATAATTAATAGAACCAACAGCTTAATGGAAATAATGTAAAACACAACTGATTTTAAACAACTTCCAATTATCCATTTTCTTTTTTTTTTTTAGAATTTTTTAATTTTATTTAAGCTTTATTTAAACATATAATGTAACCCCACCACCCTCTCCCAACCCCTCTTCCCCCCACCCCCCTCAGTTTGTTTTATGACATTAAGAGTCTCTTTTGGTTTGTCTCCCTCCCGATCCCATCTTCTTTCATTTTTACTTTTCCTACCACCTTAACTCCCACCCCCGTTGCATCTCCACTTCCTCATATCAGGGAGATCATGTGATAGTTGTCTTTCTCCAGTTGACTTATTTTGCTAAGCATAATACGCTCTAGTTCCATCCATGTCGTCGCAAATGGTAAGATTTCATTTCTTTTGATGGCTGCATAGTATTCCATCATATATATATACCACCTCTTCTTTATCCATTCATCTGTTGATGGACATCTAGGTTCTTTCCATAACTTGGCTATTGTGGACATTGCTGCTATAAACATTCGGGTACACGTGCCCCTTTGGATCACTACGTTTGTATCTTTAGGGTAAATACCCAGTAGTGCAATTGCTGGGTCATAAGGTAGCTATATTTTCAATTTTTTGAGGAACCTCCATGCTGTTTTCCAGAGTGGTTGCACCAGCTTGCATTCCCACCAACAGTGTAGGAGGGTTCCCCTTTCTCCGCATCCTCGCCAGCATCTGTCATTTCCTGACTTGTTCATTTTAGCCATTCTGACTGGTGTGAGGTGGTATCTCATTGTGGTTTTGATTTGTATTTCCCTGATGCCCAGTGATGTGGAGCACTTTTTCATGTGTCTGTTGGCCATCTGGATGTTTTCTTTGCAGAAATGTCTGTTCATGTCCTCTGCCCATTTCTTGATTGGATTATTTGTTCTTTGGGTGTTGAGTTTGCTAAGCTCTTTGTAGATTTTGGATACTAGCCCTTTATCTGATATGTCATTTGCAAATATCTTTTCCCACTCTGTCAGTTGTCTTTTGGTTTTGTTGCCTGTTTCCTTTGCTGTGCAAAAGCTTTTGATCTTGATGAAGTCCCAATAGTTCATTTTTTCCCTTGCTTCCCTTGCCTTTGGCGTTGTTCCTAGGAAGAAGTTGCTGCGGTTGAGGTCGAAGAGGTTGCTGCCTGTGTTCTCCTCAAGGATTTTGATGGATTCCTTTCTCACGTTGAGGTCCTTCATCCATTTTGAGTCTATTTTCGTGTGTGGTGTAAGGAAATGGTCCAATTTCATTTTTCTGCATATGGCTGTCCAATTTTCCCAACACCATTTGTTGAAGAGGCTGTCTTTTTTCCATTGGATGTTCTTTCCTGCTTTATCGAATATTAGTTGACCATAGAGTTGAGGGTCTATTTCTGGGCTCTCTATTCTGTTCCATTGATCTCTGTGTCTGTTTTTGTGCCAGTACCATACTGTCTTAATGATGACAGCTTTGTAGTAGAGCTTGAAGTCGGGAATTGTGATGCCACCAACTTTGGTTTTCTTTTTCAATATTCCTTTGGCTATTCGAGGTCTTTTCTGGTTCCATATAAATTGTAGGATTATCTGTTCCATTTCTTTGAAAAAATTGGATGGGATTTTGATAAGCATTGCATTAAATGTGTAGATAGCTTTAGGTAGCATAGACATTTTCACAACATTTATTCTTCCAATCCATGAGCATGGAACATTTTTCCATTTCTTTGTGTCTTCCTCAATTTCTTTCATGAGTACTTTATAGTTCTCTGAGTATAGATTCTTTACCTCTTTGGTTAGGTTTATTCCTAGGTATCTTATGGTTTTGGGTGTAATTGTAAATGGGATTGACTCCTTAATTTCTCTTTCTTCTGTCTTGTTGTTGGTGTAAAGAAATGCAACTGATTTCTGTGCATTGATTTTATATCCTGACACTTTACTGAATTCCTGTACAAGCTCTAGCAGTTTTGGAGTGGAGCCTTTTGGGTTTTCCACATATAGTATCATATCATCTGCAAAGAGCGATAGTTTGACTTCTTCTTTGCCGATTTGGATGCCTTTAATTTCTTTTTGTTGTCTGATTGCTGAGGCTAGGACTTCTAGTACTATGTTGAATAGCAGTGGTGATAGTGGACATCCCTGCCGTGTTCCTGACCTTAACGGAAAAGCTCTCAGTTTTTCTCCATTGAGAATGATACTTGCCGTGGGTTTTTCATATATGGCTTTGATAATATTGAGGTATGTGCCTTCTATCCCTACACTTTGAAGAGTTTTGATTAGGAAGGGATGTTGCACTTTATCAAATGCTTTTTCAGCATCTATTGAGAGTATCATATGGTTCTTGTTCTTTCTTTTGTTAATGTACTGTATCACATTGATTGATTTGCGGATGTTGAACCAACCCTGCTGCCCTGGAATAAATCCCACTTGGTCGTGGTGAATAATCCTTTTAATG
>ML106431.1:9110-52750 GCA_003697995.1 Taxidea taxus jeffersonii
AAAAAAAAAAAAAAAAAAACCCACTGATGAGAAGTCCATGTCAGTCTGATTTTTATTCTTTTTTCAGTAATCTGTTTCTGTACTCCTGCCATCCCCACCTCTCATCCTCAATAGTTTTTAAGATTTTCTCAATATCTTTAATTTCTACATTTTAACTTTTGTGTGACTTGGTGTTGTTCTCCTTGTATTTGTCCTATTAAGATTCACTGGAATTTTCCAATCTTAGGATTCATGTCTAAGAAATTTCTCCACAGCATCTTTCTGAATATTGCTTCTCTCCTATTCTCCACTTTCTCCTCCTTAAGTTTTTACTATGTACATATCGGAGCTTCTCGTTTGCATATTTCTCAAATTCTCTTTTGTAGATTTCTTTCCTGTGTACCACCTTTTGGGTTTTTTCCCACGTCTCTTATTTCTTCTTCTCTATTCTTTTTCATAATGTATTTTGTCCTCTTAGGCGTTTAATTACTTCTTCGAGAATATAATAACTAAACTTTCATCTTACCTGGTCATCTTGGTATCTGGCTGGTGATTCTTTCTTGGAGATACTGTTTTCTTTCTAATTTTTGACTGAATTCATCCTCAGAGTTATTTATTGTATGAATTTTATGTGTTCTGGTTTATGAAGATACCCTTATCAGGTCATTCCTGATTTGGCTCTGCTAGGGCCCTGTGGATTTTACTGGTTCTATGTAAGTTTTTTAATTTGGGGATATTTAATTGTCACCTTGAAGACAACACGAGTTTGTATGACAGCCACTCTCTGCAGAAGCTTTAGGTTCCTATTCCTCTTGGTGGCTCCTTTTCCATCCATGGCCCACCCTGTTAGCTTGTGTCCGTGTGTGTGTCTACACACACCAATGGTGGCGTTTTTCTTCTCCCTGTTTTGAAGGCAGAGCAGCTTGTCCTGCTGTTAGCTTTACACAGTAACCTTATTTACAGTCCTACTCTGTGCATAGTCTGTATCAGTGGTGGTGGTCTCAAGTCCTGTTTCTTCAAGGGCTTTTAGACCCTGGCCCCTTACACTTATACTCAGCTCTGATCCTTAAGGGATGTTTGGCTTCAGCTCATGATCACTCTTCTAATTTGCAGCTTCTCTTCATTTATTGGCATATGGGAATTTCTGGGTGGAATTTGTACAGACAAGAGCCAGGAAAATTAGCTGGTAAACAAGTGGGTTTGAAATTTTTAAAAATAATAATAATAACTAATCTCACATCATTACACTTCCAGTGTATACTTGCTGCACTATTTAAGGATTAATTTCAGATAGCTAATGGTCTATTATTTGTAAGATTTATATAAGCTTGCAGAGGTTTTTGTTGTTATTGTTAAACTTAATATTTGCTTACTGGTTTCATAGAACCACAGGCAAACTCCCAGATTGCAAGGTGGATACTCATGGAAAGGATAGGGCTGTAGCATCAGGCTGACTTGATTCCCATGCTGGCTTTAACAGTTTCTGCTCTTTGACATTGACTAATTTACTTCCTCTCTCAAGTCATTACTTCTCTGTTAGGAAAGTAGATACAGTAATATTCATCTAGTATAAGAGGATTGAAAGTAGTCATAACCCACAATAGTAATTGAGTATTTATGATGTACTGATCGATGTACTGTAAGTTTTGCTGGATTATCTCTTTTAATGTATGTGAAATTTTTAGTCCAGTGCCTGACAAATGTTCAATAAATGTAGCTATTCATCTCATGTAACTTACCTCCGCCAAGCCAGGCCCTGATCCACATATGACACCCTTCACCCTATGTCACCCCTACTATTAGTCAACAAACTTCTGCTCAAACACAGAGCAGTCAGAACTCTAGCTTCGGAGTCAGACTCCATGGATTCAAATCTCCCAGTTTCTAGCTGTCTGGCATTGGGCAAATAAATTGAGTTCCTTATCTGTGAAACAAGGATAATAGTAGTTTCTTCTAGAGTAATTCTGAGGATAAAATAAGTTAATTCTTTTTAAAAATTATTTTTATTAGCATATAGTGTATTATTTGCCCCAGGGATACAGGTCTGTGAATCGTCAGGCTTACACATTTCACAACACTCACCATATCACATACCCTCCCCAATGTCCATAACCCAACCACCCTCTCCGTACACCCCTCCCCCCAGCAACCCTCAGTTTGTTTTGTAAGATTAAGAGTCTCTTATCATTTGTCTCCCTCCCAATCTCATCTTGTTTCGTTTTTTTCCTTCCATACCCCCCAAGCCCCCCACCCTGCCTTTCAAATTCCTCATATCAGGGAGATCTTATGATAATTGTCTTTCTCTGATTGACTTATTTCACTCAGGATAATACCCTCTAGTTCCATCCATGTCATTGCAAATTACATGATTTCATTTCTTTTGATGGCTGCATGGTATTCCTATATATATATAGATATATAGATATATATCTATATCTCACATCTTCTTTATCCATTCATCTGGTTTTTTTTTCCATTCATCTCTTGATGGACATCTGGGTTCTTTCCATAGTTTGGCTATTGTGGACATTGCTGCTATAAATATTTGGGTGAATGTGCCCCTTCGGATCACTACATTTGTATCTTTAGGGTAAATACTCAGTACTGCAATTGCTGGATCATAGGGTAGCTCTATTTTCAACTTTTTGAGGAACCTTCATGCTGTTTTCCAGAGTGGTTGCACCAGCTGACATTCCCACCAACAGTACAGGACGGTTCCCCTTTCTCTGCATCCTCGCCAACATCTGTTGTTTCCTGACTTCTTGATTTTAGCCATTCTGACTGGTGTGAGGTGGTATCTCATTGTGGTTTCGATGTGTATTTCCTGATGCCGAGTGGTGTTGAGCACTTTTTCATGTTTTATTGGCCATCTGGATGTCTTCTTTGCAGAAATGTCTGTTTATGTCTTCTGCCCATTTCTTGATTGGATTATTTGTTCTTTGGGTGTTGAGTTTGATAAGTTCTTCATAGATTTTGGATACTAGCCCTTTATCTGATATGTCATTTTCAAACATCTTCTCCCATTCTGTCAGTTGTCTTTTGGTTTTGTTGACTGTTTCCTTTGCTGTGCAAAAGCTTTTGCTCTTGATGAAGTCCCAATAATTTATTTTTGCCCTTGCTTCCCTTGCCTTTGGTGATGTTTCTAGGAAGAAGTTGCTGTAGCTGAGGTCGAAGAGGTTGCTGCCTATGTTCTCCTCAAGGATTTTGATGGATTCCTTTCTCACATTGAGGTCTTTCATCCATTTAGAGTCTATTTTTGTGTGTGGTGTAAGGAAATGGTACAGTTTCATTCTTCTGCATGTTGCTGTCCAATTTTCACAACACCATTTGTTGAAGCGACTGTCTTTTTTCCATTGGACATTCTTTCCTGCTTTGTTGAAGATTAGTTGACCACAGAATTGAGGGTCTATTTCTGGACTCTCTATTCTGTTCCATTGATTTATTTGTCTGTTTTTGTGTCAGTACCATACTGTCTTGATAATGACAGCTTTGTAATAGAGCTTGAACATGGAATTGTGATACCACCAACTTTGGCTTTCTTTTTCAACATTCCTCTGGCTATTTGAGGTCTTTTCTGGTTCCATATAAATTTTAGGATTATTTGTTCCATTTCCTTGAAAAAAAATTGATGGTATTTCGATAGGGATTGCATTCAATGTGTAGATTGCTTTAGGTAGCATAGACATTTTCATAATATTTGGTCTTCCAATCCGTGAGCATGGAACATTTTTCCATTTCTTTTTGTCTTCCTCAATTTCTTTCATGAATCCATTATAGTTTTCTGAGTACAGATTCTTTGTCTTTTTGGTTAGGTTTATTCCTAGGTATCTTGTGTCTTGGGTGCAATTGCAAATGGGAGTGACTCCTTAATTTCTCTTTCTTCTGTGTTGTTGTTGGTGTATAGAAATGCAACTGATTTCTGTGCATTGATTTTATATCCTGACACTTTACTGAATTCCTGTATGAGTTCTAGCAGTTTTGGAGTGGAATCTTTTGGGTTCTCCACATAAAGTATCATATCATCTGCAAAGAGTGAGAGTTTGACTTCTTTTTTGGTGATTCAGATGCCTTTAATTTCTTTTTGTTTTCTGATTGCTGAGGCTAGGACTTCTAGTACTATGTTGAATAGCATTGGTGATAGTGGACATCTCTGCTGTGTTTTTTACCTTACCAGAAAAGCTCTCAGTTTTCCCCATTGGGAATGATATTCACTGTGGGTTTTCATAGACGGCTTTGATGATATTGAGGTATGTACCCTCTATCCCTACACTTTGAAGAGTTTTGGCCAAGAAAGGATGCTGTACTTTGTCAAATGCTTTTTCAGCATCTATTGAGAGTATCATATGGTTCTTATTCATTCTTTTATTAATGTAGTATATCACATTGATTAATTTGTGAATGTTAAACCCAGGAATAAATCCCTTTTGGTCATGGTGAATAATCCTTTTAATGTACTGTTGGATCCTATTGGCTAGTATTTTGGTGAGAATTTTTGCTCTTTTTTCATCAAGGATGTTGGTCTGTAATTCTCTTTTTTGATGGGGTTTTTGTCTGGTTTGGGGATCAATGTAATGCTGGCCTCATAAAATGAGTTTGGAAGTTTTCCTTCCATTTCTATTTTTTGGAACAGTTTCAGGAGAATAGGTATTAATTCTTCTTTAAATGTTTGGTAGAATTCCCCTGGAAAACCATCTGGCCCTGGGCTTTTGTTTGTTGGGAGATTTTTGAGGACTGCTTCAATCTCCTTACTGGTTATGGGTCTGTTCAGGTTTTCTATTTCTTCCTGGTTCAGTTGTGGTAATTTATATGTCCCTAGGAATGCATCCATTTCTTCCAGATTGTCGAATTTGCTGGCGTATAGTTGTTCATAGTATGTTTTTATAGTTGTTCGTATGTCTTTGTGTTGGTTGTGATCTCTTCTCCTTCATTCATGATTTTATTAATTTGGGTCCTTTCTCTTTTCTTTTTGATAAGTCTGGCCAGGGGTTTATCAATCTTATTAATTCTTTCAAAGAACCAGCTCCTAGTTTCATTGATTTGTTCTATTGTTTTTTGGTTTCTATTTCATTGATTTCTGCTCTGATCTTTATTATTTCTCTTCTTCTGCTGAGTTTAGGCTTTCCTTGTTGTTCTTTCTCTAGCTCCTTTAGGTGTAGGATTAGGTTGTGTACTTGAGACCTTTCTTGTTTCTTGAGAGAGGCTTGTATCACTATATACTTTCCTCTCAGAACTGCCTTTGCTGTGTCCCACAGATTTTGAACACTTGTGTTTTCATTTTCATTTGTTTCCATGAATTTTTTCAATTCTTCTTTAATTTCCTGGTTGACCCATTCATTCTTTAGTAGGATGCTCTTTAGCCTCCATGTATTTGAATTCTTTCCAACTTTCCTCTTGTGATTGAGTTCTAGCTTCAGAGCATGGTGGTCTGAAAATATGCAGGGAATGATCCCAATCTTTTGGTACCAGTTGAGACCTGATTTGTGACCCAGGATATGAGCTATTCTGGAGAATGTTCCATGTGCACTAGAGAAGAATGTGTATTCTGTTGCTTTGGGATGGAATGTTCTGAATGTATCTGTGTTGTCCATCTGCTCCAGTGTGTCATTTAGGGCCTTTATTTCCTTGTTGATCTTTTGCTTGGATGACCTGTCCATTTCAGTGAGGGGGGTGTTAAAATTCCCTGCTATTGTATTGTTGTCAATGTGTTTCTTTGATTTTGTTATTAATTGATTTATATAGTTAGGTGCTCCCATGTTAGGGGCATAGATATTTAAAATTGTTAGATCTTCCTGTAGGACAGACCCTTTAAGTATGATATAGTGTCCTTCCTCATCTCTTATTATAGTCTTTGGATCTGATATAAGGATTGCCACCCCAGCTTGCTTTTGATGTCCATTAGCATGGTAAATTGTTTTCCACCCCCTCCCTTTAAATCTGGAGGTGTCTTTGGGTCTAAAATGAGTTTCTTGTACACAGCAGATTGATGGGTCTTATTTTTTACACATTCTGATACCCTGTGTCTTTTGGTTAGGGCATTTAGCCCATTTACATTCAGGGTAGCTATTGAAAGATATGAATTTAGTGCCATTATATTGCCTGGAAGGTGACAATTACTGTATATTGTCTCTGTTCCTTTCTGGTCTCACTCTTTCCTTAGAGGACCCCTTTCTCTATTTCCTATAGGGATGTTTTGGTGTTTGCAAATTCTTTTAATTTTTGTTTGTATGAAAGCTTTTTATCTCTCCTTCTATTTTCTTTTTTTTTTTAAGATTTTATTTATTTATTTGACAGATGGAGATCACAAGTAGGCAGAGAGGAAGGCAGAGAGAGAGGAGGAAGCAGGCTCCCCGCTGAGCAAAGAGCCCGATGTGGGGCTCGATCTCAGGACCCTGTGATCATGACCTGAGCTGAAGGCAGAGGCTTAACCCACTGAGCCACCGAGGTGCCCCTCTCCTTCTATTTTCAATGATAGCTTAGCAGGATATAGTATTCTTGGCTGCATATTTTTTTTTCATTTGGTGCTCTGAATATATTATGCCTGTTCTTTCTGGCCTGCCAGGTCTCCGTGAATAATCTGCTGCTAATCTAATATTTCTACCATTGTATATTATAGACTTGTCTCAAGCTGCTCTCAGGATTTTCTCTTTGCCACTAAGACTTACAAGTTTTACTATTAGATGATGGGGTATAGACCTATTTTTATTGATTTTGAGGGGGTTCTCTCTGCTTCATGGGTTCTGATGCTTGTTCCCTTTGTCATATTAGGGAAATTCTCTACAATAATTTGCTCCAATATACCTTCTGCCCCCCTCTCTCTTTCTTCTTCTAGAATCCCAATTATTCTAATATTGATTTGTCTTATGGTATCACTTATCTCTCAGATTCTCCCCTCGTGGTTCAGTAGTTGTTTTTCTCTCTTTTGCTTAGTTTCTTTATTCTCCCTCATTTGGTCTTCTATATCACTAATTCTCTCTTCTGCCTCATTTATTGTAGCAGTAAGAGTCTCCAATTTTGATTGCACCTCATTAGTAGCTTTTTTGGTATCAGTTTGGTTAGATTTTAGTTCTTTTATTTCTCCAGAAAGGGATTTTATTTCTCCAGAAAGGGTTTCTCTAATATCTTCCATGCCTTTTTCGAGGCCAGCTAGCACCTTGAAAATCGTCTTTCTGAACTCTAGTTCTGACATACTCCCAATGTCCATATTGATTAGCTTCCTAGCCATTGGTACTGCCTCTTGTTCTTTTTTCTTTTTTGTGATGAGTTTTTCCACCTCATCATTTTATCCAGATAAAAATATATGAATGAGAGAATAAAATATTAAAAGTGTGACAAAGATCCAAGGAAAATGTATGCTAACCAAATCAGAAAAGACCCAAAACCCAGGGGAGAAGTAAGGGGCGGTGGTGAGTTAAAAAAATATATAGGGGCGCCTGGGTGGTTCAGTGGGTTAAAGCCTCTGCCTTCAGCTCAGGTCATGGTTCTGGGATCCTGGGATTGAGCCCTGCATTGCGCTCCCGGCTTGGGAGCCTGCTTACTCCCCTTCCACCGCCTGCCTCTCTGCCTGCTTGTGATCTCTCTCTGTCAAATAAATAAATAAAATCTTAATATATATTATATATATATACATATATATATATGTGTATATATATATATATATATATATATATATATATTAGACTGGTGACTAGAACAGAGCCACCCACTTTATTTTGGGTGTATTCTGGTCTCTTAGAAGAAACTACCTCCCAAAATTTTAAAGAAGGAAAAACTTATATATATCCAAAACTAAGGGTAAACACAATGAAGGGATGGAATATGACTATAAAGATGAAAAGTTTTTTAAAAATTCTAAAAAAGGAATTGATATGTTTGTTGGCAAGAGAAAAGAAAAATAAAGAGGAGAGAATGTGCTCAGGCTGGATACTAGAACAAAGCCATGTGCTAGATTTAGGGTATATTTTGATTTATTAGAAGAAACTTAGAAGAAATTAGAAGAATTCCCAAAATTTTAAAGAAAGAAAACCTATATATGTATATACACAAAAAATAAGGTTAAATACAATGAAGGCATAAAATATGACTATAACAATGAAGGTTTAAAGGGATTTTTTTAGAAAGGTATTATTAAGATAAACTAGTTTAAAAAAACATTAAACGAGGAAAGAGGAAAGGTTAAAAAAAATAGGAAAAGAAAAAATAAATTTTAAAAAATTTAACTTTGCAAGACTAAAGGATCATGGGGAAAAAGCCGTGAATTATATGGGTTGCTTTCCCCTAGCTCTGGAGTTCCGCTATTCTCCTTGATTGATGAGCTTGGTTTTGGCTGGATATTCTTGCTCATCTTCTGGGGGAGGGGCCTGCTGCAGTGATTCTCAAATGTCTTTGCCTGAGGCGGAATTGCACTGCCCTTGCCAGGGGCCAGGCTAAGTAATATGCTCAGGGTCACTCTTGGTAGCTTTTGTTCCCTGAACGCTTTCTGTACAGCTTTGGAGGGCTGGAATGAAAATGGTGGCCTCCCAATCTCCAGCCTGGAGGAGCTGAGAGCTCGGGGTCCCACTCCTTAGTGTGCCCTCAGAGAAAAGCAGTCAATCACTCCTGGCTCCGTGGTCTCCGGCTATACTCTGTCCTCACCTGGCCTGTGACCAAACGTTTCTATCTCTGGCACACAGCCCTCTTGGAGTCTCCAAACCCAGCAGATTCCTGCTGCATGCTCCTGCACCACTCCTCCTGGGGGTGGAAAGATGGGGTCTCTCCAGATCTGCACTTGTGGGGTCCCCGCTCAAAGAGCAGTGGTCCGACTGTGCCTTGGACCACAGTTTAAGGTAACCCTGATCTGAGGGGGTGCCTGGGTGGCTCAGTCATTAAGCATTTGCCTTCGGCTCAGGTTGTGATCCCAGGCTCCTGGGATTGAGCCCTGCATTGGGCTCCCTGCTCGGCAGGAAGCCTGCTTCTCCCTCTCCCACTTCCCATGCTTCTGTTCGCTCTCTCGCTGTGTCTTTCTCTGTCAAATAAATTGAAAAACATTTTTTAACCTTTAAAAAAAAAAGTTAACCCTGATCTGAAATCTCACTCCTTGGTTCTGTGTCTATAGTCCACTTCCCTGCTGAGGTACTTGGGAACTCTGCCACATTCAGACACCGCTGATCTTCCTGTGACCCCGTGGGACCTGAGACCATACAGCCCCCACAAGGGCTCCACCCCCACTTGGCCACTGGAGTGATGTCCCTCAGTGGAGCAGACTTCTAAAAGTTCTGATTTTTGTGCTCCACTGCTCCACCACTTACTGGGAACCAGCCTCTCCCCATGCAGTCTATCTTCCCATTGCTTCAGATTCACTTCTCTGCACGTCCTACCTTCCAGAAAGTGGTCGACTTTCTGTTGCTAGAATGGCTGCTCTTCTTCTCTTCTATCTCCTGTTGAGTTTGTAGGTTTTTGGAATGGTTTGATAACTCTCTAGCTGAACTCCTGGGACCTGATGTCATTTCAGTCTGTTACTCCTCCACCATCTTGGCCCCCTCTGCTCTAAAATAAGTTAATTCTTGTGAAGCACTTAGAGTAGTTCCTCGGACATTGTAAACCCTCAGGAGGTTATTGGCATTATTTTTGTTATCTCCTTGAATAGCTTATTTTATTTATTTATAAATAAACCAAGTATTTTATTTATTTTGTTATCTCCTAGAATAGCTTATTTCTAGGGTGTTCTAATGTTAAAAACTCAATTTGAACTGAAATCTGCTCTCTGCCATGTCTACCAATTGATCCTATTTTTCCCATCTGGAGTAATATAGAGAAAATCTGATTCTCCTTTCCTAAGAAGGTACTTCTAACACCTCTTTTTGTTGTTTTTGTTTTCCAAAATAAACACCTTACTCTCTTCAGTATTTTCCACAGACATGGATTTGAGTCCTCTCACCATTCTAATGACCTCCTAGAGGACAACTCAGTTTGAGAATCCCACAATGGGAACACCACCATCCAAGCATTGTCTGAGGAGTTTGGGGTACTCTCACACTTCCTTCTTATGAACATTGCATATTTGGTTAAACTATTACAAATTTAGACTTTCTATTATATATAGTCAAACTCATTTATAACTGGCACAATGTTCAGATGTGTTAAATTTTAGTTCTCTTATTTTTCCTCATTATTTTAGCCTTCTTAATCTGTTTGTATCCCTAGACTTCCAACAAGTATATTAGCATCTCTTCTGGTTGCATGTCATTTTCAAGTTTGATGGATAGACTGTCAAAATCATTCATTCAGAGAGAGAATATCTTGGGGATGCCTAGTAGGCTCAATTGGTACATTATGCAACACTTGATCTCAGGGTCATGAGTTCAAGCCCCACATTGGGCATGGAGCCTACTTAAACAAACAAACAAACAAAAAAACAGAGAGAGAATATCTTGGATATTTACCATCAAGATATATTAATTCAATTGGCACTTTTGGGTAGTGTTACTAACGATTACTTACTATTTCCTACCTGTATAAATTTTATTCAAAATTACCCTTCAGGTGGGGTTTTGAGGAGCTTCAAGTAGTCTCATATGAAATAAACCTGTTAAACCAAAAGTAAATGTATGCTTTATTCATTGAAAATTAAGCACATTATTAATTAAAATTATTAATTTTTTGAGAGTGTTCTGGTGACATGAAAGCTGGTGATCATTAAAAAGAGAAAAAAATTGGGGCACCTGGGTGGCTCAGTGGGTTAAAGCCTCTGCCTTCGGCTCAGGTCATGATCCCAGGGTCCTGGGATCGAGCCCTGCATCGGGCTCTTTGCTCTGCATGGGGCCTGCTTCCTCCTTTCTCTCTGCCTGCCTCTCTGACTACTTGTGATCTCTGTCTGTCAAATAAATAAATAATCTTTAAAAAAAAAAGAGAAAGAAATTATAATCTACTCTAGAGGCTAGGGTAAGGATTAGTAACAATACACTGATAACCATGAATTTCTTTTGAACTCTTAGTTTAAAACTCTGACTTGTCTGCTTTTTACTCAAAGTATAAAAAAGGAAAGCATACTCACCTTGGCTCTTTCTTTTTCTTCATATATAATATGAAGGAGCTAATCAACCAGTAAATGAGATTAAGGCAGGAAGAAGGAATGAGACAGAGATACCATGTATTTAATTATATGCAAACTCAGTAGATGAATTTTGAATACTTGAACATTGCCTTGCATAACTTAACACACAGTGAATCCCCAGCAGTTGGAGTTTATGGCTTTGGAGCTTTACAGGCTAAAGATAGAATGTGTATAGGCCTAAGGGTCTGACCCTTGATCCCATGTAAGGATTCACAAAAACTACCTTAGGAAGAAAAAAAAAAACACACTGAAAGGATCACAAGAGAGTTCTGGTTTGTCCAA
Organism: Taxidea taxus jeffersonii; assembly: GCA_003697995.1. Classification (NCBI taxonomy): domain Eukaryota; kingdom Metazoa; phylum Chordata; class Mammalia; order Carnivora; family Mustelidae; genus Taxidea; species Taxidea taxus. The sequence continues at coordinate 20,461 of ML106431.1, forward strand.
TGGCGTCTCCCTGAAACTGACCTCCTACATTTGTGTTAGAGTGTCTAACTGAAATGCACATGTGACTATGTCTCTGTATACTTTAAAATAAATTGTGCCCCACCAACCCCCTTTCCCATTGATTTAGTATGGTATACGAGGCCTTTCATGATCTGGCCCTTGTTATTTCATCTTTCATTACCCTGCTTCATTTTATGCTGCTAAACTGGCTGTTTCTTGATTCATGCCTTTGTGCATGACAGCATTTCTTTCCATTTTTTAACTTTCTCTCTCCTTAAAATATTTGGGACCTTTGAGATTATCAATCTCAGTCTGTCCCATCATTATAAGAGGGGGTAGAAAATGAAAGTATATCAGAGCAAGTTTGCTATATTTATCAGAATTGGTCAGTATGAACCTGAAGTAAATTATGATAAAGATACATACCATAATTTCTAGAGGAACCAGTAAAAAGACAAGAAATTTTAAAAAAAGCTTAAAAATGAACAAAGGAATTAAAATGGTATACCAAGGAATGTTTGTTTAATGCATACAAAACAATAAAGTTGGAACAGAGGAACAACAGTGACATGACACATAAAGAAAACAAAACAAATTTAAAAAATAAGTTAGTTAATTAAAAAAAGAAAATGAATTGAAAAATGGTAGGCATAAATCTAACCACAAAAGTAATTATATTAAATCTGAATGAATTAAGCACTCCAATAAAAGGCAGAGATATAAGTAAATAGGATCCAACTATATGCTGTCTATAAGAGACACACTTTCATAGATACAAATAGATACAAATAAGTTGAAAGTAAAATGATGCAAAAAATAGCCATAAGAGACATGGAGTAACTATAATATCAGATGAAATAGACTTTAAGACCAAACAAATTGTTAACTACAGGAGAAAGGGGACATTATAATGATAACATGATCAGTCCATCAGGAAGATAAACAAAAACATATGTACATCTAAGAATAGAACTTCAAATATATGAATCAAAAACTGAGAGAACTGAGGAGAGAAATATAAGTCAACAATAATAACTGGAAATTCTAATATACTACTCTCAAAAGCTAAAATAATAGCTAGACAGAAAACCAGAAATTACAGATGTCTTAAACACTGTTAACCAACTTGACCTATGTGAAACCTAGAGATTTCCACCAAACCGAAGTAAAATATACAGTCTTTTTAAGCATATGTGGAACATTCTTTAAGATACCATATAAAGCCTATAAAATAAGTCTCAGTATATTTATAAGGATTGAAATCATACAGAGTATGTTTTCTGAACACAACAAAAGTAAATTCATTATCAATAATAGAAGGATATTTGGGAACATCCAACAATATTTAAAAATTGAATGTTTCTAAGTAACCCATAGGTAAAAAAAAGAAATCATTAAAGACATTAGACTGTATTTCAAACTGAATTAAAATGCAAAGAACACATCACAATTTATGAGATGCAGCTAAAGCGCAGGAAAATCTCTAAACCACTATGTCTGTATTAGAAAAGAACAATCTCGGGAAGCCCGGGTGGCTCAGTTGGTTAAGCGGCTGCCTTCGGCTTGGGTCATGATCCCAGCGTCCTGGGATCGAGTCCCACATTGAGCTCCTTGCTTGGCGGGGAGCCTGCTTCTCCCTCTGCCTCTGCCTGCCTCTCTGTCTGCCTGTGCTTGCTCTCTCTTTCTCTCTAACAAGTAAATAAATAAAATCTTTAAAAAAAGAAAAGAACAATTTCAAAATCAATAACCTAAGTTTCCTCCTTTAAAAATCTAGAAATATGACTAAAAAAAAAAAAAAGTAAATCAAACTCAGGCCAAGCAGAAGGAAGGAAATAATAAAGATTAGAGAAGAAATAAATGAGAGGGACGCCTGGGTGGCTCAGTTGGTTAAGCGGCTGCCTTCAGCTCAGGTAATGATCCTAGCGTCCTGGGATCGAGTCCCACATCGGCTCCTTGCTCAGCGAGGAGCCTGCTTCTCCCTCTGCCTCTGTCTGCCTGTGCTTGCTCTCTCTCTCTAACAAATAAATAAATAAATAAATAAATAAACAAATGAGAGAGAGAGAAAACAAACAATAACAATAGACCATCAATAAAACTTAAATTTAATTCTTTAAGAAAATCAACAAAATTGACAAAGTTTTAGCTAGACTAAAAAGACAGCTAGAAAAAAGACAGATGATACAGATTACTAAAACCAGTAGAGAACTGTAGAACATAACCATTCACTCTACAGGGATAAAAGGATCAGACACAAACAGGATGGAAAGCATTATGGCAACAATTAGTAACCTAGGTGAAATGCACAAATTCCTAGAAAGACACAACTACCAAAACTGACTCAAGAAGAGAAACTGACTCAAGAAAGGGGCACCTCCATGGCTCTGTTGGTTAAGCATCTGCCTTTGGCTCAGGTCATAATCTCAGGGTCCTGAGTCAGGCTCCTTGCTCAGTAGGGAGTCTGTTTCTCCTTCTCTAGCTGCTCCCGACCCCACCCCCCGGCTCATGCACATGCACCCTCTCTCTCAAATAAATACTAAAAATAAAATATTTATTTATTTATTTAATTTAAATATATATGTATATACATACATATATAAAGATGTGTGTGTGTGTGTGTATATATATATATATAGAGAGAGAGAGAGAGAGAGATTTTATTTATTAACTTGACAGAGAAAGACACAGCAAGAGAGGGAACACAAGCAGGGGAAGTGGAAAAGGTAGAAGCAGGCTACCCACTGAGCAGGGAGCCCGATGCAGGCCTCTATTCCAGGACCCTGGGATCATGACCTGAGCTGAAGGCAGACACTGAACGACTGGGCCACCCAGATGCCTCTTAATAAAAAATATATATATTTTATATATATGTAAATATATATAAAATATATATATTTTTTAAAGAAGAGACAAAATTTGAATATATCTGTAATAGGTAGAAGATTGAATTAGTAAAAGCAAAAAAACAAAAAATAGAAATGAAAATAAAAAAGCCACAACTTCCCACAGAGAAAAACCTGTCCAAACGCTTTCACTGGTAAATTCTATCAAGCATGTTTATTTTATTTTACTTTATTTTTTTAGTAGTCTCTATACCTGATGTGGGACTCAAACTCACGACCCTGAGATCAACAGGCTCTTCTGATTGAGCTAGGTAGATGCCCCTCTATCAAACACTTAAAGAAGAATTAATACCAATCCTTTACAAACTCTTCCAAGAAAATGGGAGACAAAGTGGGAGGGAAGCATTTCCCTTTCATTCTGTGTCTGGCATAACCTTGATACCAGAGTCAGACGAAGACATAACAAGTAAAGTATAGACCGATATCTGTCATGAATGTAGACAAAAAAATTCACAGCCAAATATTAGCAAACCAAATCTAGCAGCATATAAATGACATTATGCACCATGGCCAACTGAGTTTACCCCAGGAATGTAAAGTTGATTTAACATCCAAAAGCCGATTAATGTAACACATCATACTAATTGAATAAAGGGGGAAATTGTGATTACTTCAATAAACATAGCAAAGGCATTTGGCAAAGTTCAGAATCCACTATGAATTTTTAAAAACCAACAAAAACAAAACAAACTCTCAACTAACTGAAAAGAAGGGAATTTCCATGATCTGATAACAAGCATCTACAAAAACCGTACATCTAACATGCCTAATGGTGAAAGGCTGATTATTTTCCCCACTAAGATAGGGAATAAGACAAGGATATCTGTTCTCACCACTTCTATTCACGATTTAACTGGAGATTCTATCCACTGCCACCAAGCAACCAAAAATAAATAAATAAATAAATAAATGTATGTCAGTAGGATTGGAAGTGAAGAAATAAACTGTCTTTATTTGTAAATGATATAACCTTATAAATAGAAAACCTTAAATCCACAAAAAGCATTATTAGAACTAATAATGAATCTATTGAGGTTATAGGATATAAGATCAATATACAAAAATCAATTGTATTTCTACATATTAACAATGAACACCTAAAAGTGAAGGAAGGCATTTACTAGGACTTCAAAAAGAATAAAAATATGTAGGAAAAATTAACAAAAGAAATGCAAGTCTTATACACTAAAAACCACAAAATCTTGCTGAGAAAAATTAAAGATCTAAATAAATGGAGAAACATTCCATATTGACTAGAAATCATTAAAAAGAGGCCAAACAAGTCAATTAAAAAAATGAATAGAAGAGTAGATATTTCACTAAAAGATATATATAATTACTAATACAGTCATGAAAAGGTGTTCAACATTACGAACCATTAGGGAAATGCAAAAACCGTGATGAGATACTACTACATGCCAATTAGAATGGCTATGAAAAAGACAGCCCATACCAAGTATTAGTGAGGAAGTGGAGAAAGGGAAATCCATACATTGTTGGTGCAATGAAAAAATGGTGCAGCCACTTTGGAAGACAATTTGGCAGTTACTTTAAAAAAAAAAAAAAACCACACACACACAACAGATTTACTGTATGATCCAGTAAGTCCATTCCTAGAGGTTACCGAAGAGAACAGAAGGCATCTGTCCACACAAAGACTAGCATGGGAATGTTCACAGCAGCATCATTCAGAATAGCCAACAAGTGGAAACAACTCAAACGATCAGCTGGGTGAATGGGTAAATGCAATGTTCCTATCCATGCAATGGAATACTATTCAGCAAGTAAAAGGAACCAGCTACTAATACTACTACAGAGAGACTATATATTGTAGGATTCCATTTCATGAAATGTTTAGAAAAGGCAAATTTATAAGACAAAAAGCAGATCTGTGATTGTTTAGGGCTGAGGATGGTAGTGGGGATTAACTATAAATGGACACAAGGGAACTTTTTAGGGTGATGGAAATGTCCTAGAACTGAATTGCATTTGTTGCACAGGTCAGTGCATTCACTAAAAATCATTGAATTGTACTGTTAAAATGGGCAAATTTGGGACACCTGGGTGGCTCAGTTGGTTAAGCGGCTGCCTTTGGCTCAGGTCATGATCCCAGCGTCCTGGGATCGAGTCCCACATCGGGCTCCTTGCTCGGCAGGGAGCCTGCTTCTCCCTCTGCCTCTGCCTGCCTCTCTGTCTGCCTGTGCTCTCTTTCTCTCTCTCTCTAACTAATAAAAATAAATAAAATCTTAAAAAAAAAACTTTTAAAAAATGGGCAAATTTTATGTTATGTGAATTACACCTCAATAAAATGTTTAAAAATAAATTCAATAACCAATAACTCGTCACTTTTTAACATATTAATAGAAACAGTTCCAACAATAAGGATGATACTGAGCCTTTGTTCTGTGCCAGTCGCTGCTCTCAGCACTCTACTCAATCCTCACAACAGCCTATTATCTCAGAGACGGAAATAGATACTGTAATCCCATTTGCAAACTAGGAAACTGATGCCCAGAGAAGTTAAGTATCTTGTTCAAGTTTGTGCAGCATATAAATAGGCGAGCCAGGGTTCGTATTTAAGCAACTGGTTCTAGTAACCATGCTCTCACCTCTCAGCTAATACAGATCAAACTTTATGGTATTTTTAAAGGTCTAATGAAGCAGCATCATTGCCAATTTCTCCTCTTAAAGTAAAAAAATACGCAATATACCAAATGTAATAGTATAAAGCAGGGGAGGAAATGTGTTATTTTTCCCTTTTAAGATAATAGTAAAAGTGCTTTATCAGTGTCCTAGACACTAATGAAGAAGAATGGCTTCCATTTTCTTTTCCTTCCAGTTTTATGGCAGGAGGCAATGTATATCCTAAAAAGATAATGAGCTTTAGAATTGAAATCACTGAGATTTACTCTCTGACTCTGCTACTTAAGTTATGTGACTTGTTAGAAGCCTCATCTTTCTTATCTATAAAAATAGATTGAATAATGCCTACAGACCAGGATTGTGTGTATAGACACGATATGAGTTAATGTATATAAAATCTGAGCATCGTGCCTTGCTTCAGTAGACACTGAACAAGTGGGAGCTTTCTTTAGTCATCAGGCTCAGGCGTCCTCTTATACATTAGAACCAATCATGTCTTCTAGCCAAGGGCTGGGCAGTTCTCTAAGGCTTCTGAGCCACATTAAACCTGAAAGAGAACAAAGAACAATTTAGAGTTTATCAATGGCTTTATTTAGTTCACTAGTTATATGTGATCTAGCTTAGTATATTACAATATAGGATGAAGAAGCTCCTCTTCTGCAGGCACATAGCTTTTCTAGAAATCTGACTTTAATAATCTTCTCCCATGCTTGACACTAACTAGACTCCAACCCTGATCTCTAAGAGATATTATTTCACTAGTGTCTCCTAGTACTTTTGAGGGGTATGATCAGAGCTTCCCCTTAAGTGTGGCTATTGTCAGAACACTTCCTCAGAGTTCTGATGGAAGGAAGAAAGAGGGATAGAAACAGATCTTGTTCCCATACTAAGAAAAGTTTTGAGAATGCAGGTTATTACCTAGTATCTATGGGGCTCAAGGCCCTGCTCACACAAATCACTGAGAGCCATTTTAGAGTAAGTGTGGGAAACTTCTTCTATCAGTGACCACTGGCCTGTATGTATATATATTAAGAAAACATGTACTGAGGGACAAATTTTTTGAAGCATATTTTTTTTTCCGACAGAAATAGAAAATGTTTATTTATCTACTTGGTAAATTATTGAAGCATTTAGTCCACTAGATGTCGCTATGGCGCTGGAAAAATAAACACGGTCTTGTGCTTCTGTAACATAACCTGTTGTAAAATGAAAGTTAAATTTTTTAACCTTGGAATGGCATTTTTCTTTCTTTTTCTCTAACAGAAGAAGAAGATACCACCGGATGACCCAGGCTGATCTTATTTCAAGATAATTTCCTTTAAAGAGAAACCAGGAAGGAATTTGATATACAGAATTTAGGATTTGGCCAGAAGATCTGGAAGAATCCAAAGCCTGCTGAGGAATGACAGTTTCCAAAGCCCACTATAGAAAGTAACTTTAACATTTTCTGTAAGTTTGTTCATTCTGGAGGAAGAGTTCCTTTCGACTTGTCCTTTAAGTCTTCATGACCTGTGTCCTGTTTCCAACCCAGGAGCAGCTTTCATCTGAGGGTGGAAAGGAGTTGCACACCTTTCCAATATTCTTTCCTACTTCTACATCCCACCCCTTCTGTGATCCACGTCTACAGAACACACAGTATAATCCTGTTTCAATTGTAAAATTATAACACTAAACATTTCTTTATTCACGGAATGAAAAGACAAGTCAGAATTTTTCTTTGTTTTCCTTTCCCCATTATATTTATAAATGAAGTGGAACTTACCAGCATATTGTTTGTGAGCCCTCGACTACTTCCTTATCCCTGAAGTTATATTGAAATAGAACAGATGGAAGCACAGTGGGATCTGTCACATATGCTACACAGAGAAGAGTCAAAAGGCTATCAGTGCTTTCCAAAACAAGCAAGAGAATGAAAGAAGGGGGGCGGGGTGTGCAGAGAACAGTGGCTATTCCTGATGTATGCTAACTGGTACTATGTGTCCCATTAAACTGTTTTGAGAAGGAAGTTAATCCCTGGAAAAGCCCTTCTCTCCTTAAATGCTACTTTTTTTTTTTTTTTTTTTTTTGGTAGGCTGCACACCCAGCGTGGAGCCCAATTCAGGGCTTGAACTCAAGACCCTGAGTTCAAGACCTGAGCTGAGATCAAGAGTTGGACGCTTAGCCGACTGAGCCACTCAGGTGACCCAAGTGCTAAATTTTCTAAGGACTATTTTAGCTGTATCTCACAAATTTTATTCTATTTTTATTATATTTAATTCAAAATATTAAAGAATTTCCACTGTGTTTTCTTCTTTCATCTGTGAAGTTTTTAGACATACTGTCCTCAATTTCCAAAAGCTTGGGGATTTAAAACTTATTCTGGGGTGCCTGGCTGGCTCAGTCAGTAGAGCATGCAACTCTTGATCTCAGGGTCATAAGTTCAAGCCCCACATTGGCCACAGATTTTACTTAAAACAAGTTTTGTGGTTTTTTTAAAGATTTTATTTATTTATTTGAGAGAGAGAGAGTGAGAGCACAGAGGGAGAGTGAGAAGGAGAAGCAGATTTGGGGCTGAGCAGAAAGCTCAGCATGAGGCTCCATCCCAGGACTCTGAGATCATGACCTGAAACAAAGGCAGACTTTTTTTTTTTAAGATTTTATTTATGTATTTGACAGACAGAGATCACAGGTACGCAGGCAGGCAGAGAGAGAGGAGGAAGCAGGCTCCTTGCTGAGCAGAGAGCCCGATGCAGGGCTTGATCCCAGGACCCTGAGATCATGACCCCAGCCAAAAGCAGAGGCTTTAACCCACTGAGCCACCCAGGCGTCCCAAAGGCAGACATTTAACTGACTGAGCCTCCCAGGTGCTCCTGCCTCCCACTCACCTTTTTTTTTTTTTTTTAATTATCTTTCTGTTCTTGATTTTTAGTTTAATTTAATTGTGGTTAGAGAAAATATTTTGGATGACAAAACCAATCCTTTATAATTTATGAAGACTTGCTTTATGGCCCTGCATATTGTCTATTATGGCAAGTGTTGTATATATCCTTGAGAAAAATATGTATTCTGCAGTAGTCAGGGGATGGTTTCTACATAGGCTGAATAGGTCAAGCTGATAAATTATGTTGTACAAATCTTTTATATGCTAATTTTTTGTCTGCTCGTTTTATTTGTGACTGAGAGATAGGGGTTGAAATCTCTATCTTTGTAGATTTATCTATATCTCTTTATAGTTCTGTCGATTTTTGCTTTGTACATTTTTTTGAAGCTATGTTAGATAATGTGCCTAATGGGGCATCTGGCTGTTCAGTTGGAAGAGTATGCTACTCTTGATCTCGGGGTCATGAGTTTTAGTCCCACTTGGGGTGTAGAGATTACTTCAATTAAGAAGGAAACTTCAAAAATAATAATAATGTGGGGTGCCTAGGTGGCTCAGTATTAAAATAAAAAAAGGTTGAAAGTCAATAATTTATGCCCCCATATCAATGACCTATTTTATTTTATTTTAAAGGTTTTATTTATTTATTTGACAGAGAAACAGTGAGAGAGGAAATACAAGCAGGGGGAGCGGGAGAGGGAGAAGCAGGCTCCCCATGGAGCAGAGAGCCCGAGGCAGGGCTCTATCCCAGGACCCTGGCCAGGATCATGACATGAGCTGAAGGCAGACGCTGAATGACTGTGCCACCCAGGTGCCCCACAATGACCTGTCTTTAAAAATAACAAATTAAAAAAAATAAAATAAAATAAAAATGACAAATTAAACTGAAAAGGTAGAAGAAAAGCAATAAACTTAAGAGCAGAAATTAATGTATTAGAAGATAGGAATCCACTTGAAAAAAGTTATCAAAGCCAAAAGTTGGTTCTTTGGAAAAGTTAATAAAAGTGATAAATCCCTAGTAAAGCCAGTAACAAAAATAAAAGCAAAAATTATCAATGACTAAGATAAAATTGGATATTTCTATAAATCTTGTAGACATTGAAAGGACAATAAAATATGAATAACTGCATGTCAATAAAAAGTGACAATTTAGATCAGAAGCACAAACTATTTGATTAAAAACCTACTAAAACTGACACAAAAACAAATTAAAGAGATGGAGAGTCTTGGATGCCTGGGTGGCACAGTTGGTTGAGTGTGGGACTCTTGGTTTCAGCTTGGGTCATGATCTTCGGGTCATGAGATTGAGCCCTGGGTTGGGCTCTGTGCTGAGCTCAGAGTCTGCTTGGGATTCTCTCTCCCTCTCACTCTCCCCTTCCCACTTGTGCTCTCTTTCTCTTTTTCTCTCTAAAATAAATGAATCTTAAAAAAAAAAAAAAAGGCTAGTCTTAAAAACATAACATAAACTAAAAATTCAAATTGTAACACCTTCCCACCATGTGTGGGCAGAGACAAGAAATATGAGCAAATCAAAGTAAGGGGGTCTGACAACAGGCATGAGATTTAGGTCTTTTGGACTTTGGGCTTATCCTTAACTGTATGCACAGCACAGAATAACTGAAGTCCCAGAAGAACAGAGCAAAGCCATGTTAGCAAGTAACAAAAGACAAACATGGTCTCTGGTCCTGGCATGAGGCTAGGTTTTCCAGTGGGAGTGAATCAGCTCCAGCCACATGATGGAATTAAAACAAAGTGGAAGAATCCACACTTGATGGTGTGCTTAGATAGTATTCAGGTCTACAAACAGCTTTTTGTTTCTTTTTTTTTTTTTAAGATTGTATTTATTTATTTGACAGAGAGATAGAGAGATCACAAGTAGGCAGAACAGAAGGCAGAGAGAGAGGAAGGGAAGCAGGCTCCCTGCTGAGCAGAGAGCCCGATGCGGGGCTCGATCCCAGGACCCTGGGATCATGACCTGAGCTGAAGGCAGAGGCTTTAACCCACTGAGCCACCCAGGCGCCCCGATTTTTCTGTTTCTTATTTAATAATCTCAGCAGGCATGCAATGAAGTCTAAGAGTTTCATGTATCTCAGGGAACGTACCGCCAAATGTGGCCCTCACACAGGCAGGATCCTGGTGAAAGTCTCCTTTACCCCATATAAACTCTTGCTTTTGAGCAGCCATCTTTTTTCCACACCATAAGCCATTTTGCTTAGGTGGTCTAACTACTTATGATAATCATTTATTTCTGATCCTGTTCTTTGTGCTCCTGGATTGACGGTTCAAAACTACCTTTGTTTCCTTGACCAAAACTTAGACTTTGGTTCTTGATTGTTCCCATGTCCATAAGATACAGGTCATCACCCTGACCCTTCTCTTTCCATCCTCATCTTCTCACAAGACCCTAACCCAGGCCAAAGCTCCAGGCCTGTTTTTGGCCTAAGAAAGGATTTGGGGCATTTTGATTCTGCTTTGCTCTGCCTCCCCACCCCTTAAAATTTATTTATTTATTTTTAGGAGGTGGAGAGGAGCAGAGGGAGAGAATCTTCCAAGCAGACTCCTCACTGAGCAAGGATCCCCACATGGGGCTCGATCTCACAACCCTGAGATCATGGTCTGAGCTAAAACCAAGAGTGGGACACTTAACCGACTAAACCTCCCAGGCACCCCAGGCTTCCCTTTTCCATGCCTTTTAAAAAAAGTTTCTGGGGTGCCTGTGTGGCTCAGTTGGTTAAGTGTCTGCCTTCGGCTCAAGTCATGATCTCGGGGTCCTGGGATCCATCCCCACATCGGGCTTCCTGCTCAATGGGGAACCTTCTCCCTCTGCTCCTCTTCTCTGCTCGTGCTCTCTCAAATAAATAAATAAATAAATAATCTTTTTAAAAAGAGTTTTTGCATCTTGCTACGTTATTTATTGTTTTCTCAAGTCTTGGTCTATAATGGAGAAATTATTTTCTAGTGTTTGTTTTTCTCCTAAAACTCTTAAATTACTAGTAAGTTACGTAATGAAAAGAGCACTAGTACCCCGGATTCTCTTTCTCTTTGTTTCATAGGCATGTGTATGACGCCATCTTCTTTGGATCTTGGTTTTGTGATCTGTTACTTCGAATAATTTCTAATGCACCGGCTGTTAAGTTTTACATTGTGTGTTTTCTGCTCCCTGAATGACAGGTGTCTGGCTGAGGTGCTTTTTGGGTAATTGTTATAAAAAGCAGTATAGGAGAGTGGCTAAGAACATAGAAGGCTGCACGGCCTAATACAGTGGCCGCTATCCACACGGGGACATGGAGTGATTAAAATGAAGCTTCGACTGAGTGCTTAAACTGAAGTACAATTGAAGTACAAATTGAGATATCTTTTAAATTACAATCACTGTAGTAAACCAGTGTAATTAACCATATTAATAGGCCAAAAAAGAAAAACCATATGATAATCTCTCAATATATGTAAAAAATTTTAATAAAATCCAACATCATTTCAGATTAAAAATAAACTCTAAGTAAATTAAGAATAAAAGATCGTTTTCTCAACCCAAAAAGGAGCAGCTACACAAAACATACAGCTAATATACTTACTGGTATAATGAATGTTTTTTTCCTAAATTCCAAAACAAGGTAAGGGTAGCTACTCTCGCCAACTTTTTCAAACTTGTACTGGGAGTTCTAGCCAGTGTCTTAAGGCAGAAAAAGAAATAATAGAACATTCAGCTTGTAAAAGGAATGATGAAACCGTCTTTAGACTCAGACAACATTACTATCCAGATAGAGAATCCTTTGGGGGGTGCGGGGATGGCTCAGTCGGTTAAGTGTTGACTCTTGGTTTCAGCTCAGGTCATGATCCCAGGGTCCTGGGATTGGCCATGTCAGTCTCCCTGCTCAGTGTGGAGTCTGCTGGAGGATCTCTCTCCCTTTTCCCCTGTCCCTCCCCCCGACTTGCACATGCACACATGCTCTCTCTAAATAAATAAATAAATCTTTAAAAATAATAATAAAATCCTTTGGGATTAAAAAAAAAAGGAGCTAGAACTAAAAAGTAAGTTTACCAAGGCACCAGGTTGCAAGTTCATTATATGGACCTCAGATGAACCAAGACTGATGTCAAGGAACTTACTGCATATACTTCTTCTAGGAGTTAATGTTTTTAAGTCTTAACATTCAAGACTTTAATCCATTTTGAGTTAATTTTGTGTATGGTGTAAGACAGTGGTCCAGTTTCATTCTTTTGCATATGGCTGTCTAGTTTCCCAACACCATTTGTTGAAGAGACTTTCCTTTCCCCATTGTATATTCTTGGCTCTCTTGTCATTAATGAACCATGTATATGTGGATTTATTTCTGAGCTCTTGAATCTGTTCATTGATTTATATGTCTGTTTTTATGCCAATACCATACTGTTTTTTTTTTTCATACTGTTTTGATTACTATAGTTTTATAATTAGTTTGGAATTGGGAAGTATAATGCTTCTAGCTTTGCTCTTCTTTCTCAAGATTGCTTTGGCTCTGGGGCACCTGGGTGGCTCAGTGGGTTAAAGCCTCTGCCTTCGGCTCGGGTCATGATCCCAGGGTCCTGGGATCGAGCCCCACATCAGGCTCTCTGCTCGGCGGGAAGCCTGCATCCTCCTCTCTCTCTGCCTGCCTCTCTGCCTACTTGTGATCTCTGTCTGCCAAATAAGTAAATAAAATCTTAAAAAAAAAAAAGATTGCTTTGGCTCTTCAGAGTCTTTTGCAGTTACACGTGAATTTTAAGATTATTTTATTTCTGTGAAAAATGCCATTGGAATTTTGATAAAGATTACATTGACTCTGTAGATTACTTTGGGTAGTATGGACATTTTTAACAATATCACTTTTTCCAATCCATGTGCATGGAATATCTTTTCATTTATTTGTGTCTTCCTGAATTTCTTTCATCAATGTCTTACAGTTTTCAGTGTACACATCTCTCACCTCCTTGGTTAAATTTATTCTTGTATTTTATTTTATTCTTGAGGCAATTGCAAAGGAGATTGTTTTCTTAATTTCTCTAATAGATCTCTTTGATTTTAATCTCGCTTCTACAGTTTAAAACTTGCCACATAACCAAAATACAATTAAATGAAAGGTCAACAATAAAATATAACCCCCCACAAACACTCTATATAAATATGGAAATCTCAAAATGCACCTATGTAGAAGCATTTCCAGGATGGCAGAATTAGAATCTATGAAAATCTGCTCATCCATAAAAGAAAGGGAACACTGATAAGAATTGTCAAAAATCAACTTATTCAGAACTCTGGAAATTAACAAAAGGTTTGCAATATTCCAGAATCATTTATTCAAGAAAAACAGTTGAACATCAGTAAGAGCAGCAAGCTTTGTGGGCTTTGGCTTGCCCTATTCCCACTCTGCTCTCCCCATTTCCTGTGTAGACTTAAAAATCAGCAGACTCACAACTGTGATAGTTATAGAAATCAGAAGCCTAGCAGTCACTGGTGGGAAAGGGCAGAATGGACCTGAGATTCCCCAGTTGTTCCATCCCCAGAGAATTGTCACTATATGACCTATATTCAGCTCCTTGTAAAGTTCCATTCCCAAGGGTCGACTTTATTTGACCTGACTCAGAGCTCACTTTGCTTGACTAGTCTTATCCTTAGAACATGTGTCAGAAGGAAGTAGTGGCAACTGTTAAACATTGTGGTTGCATGAGGCGGTGATATCAGTTGGAGCTAATAAGAAGCTAACATCCCAAAAAAATTAAAAGGAAAAGAATATGGCATGAGATGTCCATGTGGGGCTTTGCAAAGCTCCAAAAAGTTCCTGGGAAAGTAGAAAGACATATGTGCATGCAGTGCTCTTCCAATGCTCAGCAAAGACCTGAGAAGGCCCTAGCACCTCACCTCTGACTGACCTTGGGGCTCTGCACAAGCAAGAAGTGAAGGTGAAAGCACAATTGTAAAAGGCCTGCTAGAGCATTAAAAACATAGCCCAACATAGACAAGAGCAGTGCTTGGATGGAAATGTGTAACTGTAAACACCTATATTAAAAAAGAAAAAAGATGGCTATGCCTGGGTGGCTCAGTCAGCTAAGCATCCAACTCTTGGTCTCATGAGCTCAGGTCTTGATCTCAGGGTTGTGAATTCGGGCCCCAGATTGGGCTTCACACTGGGCATTGAGCCTACCTAAAAAAAAAAGAAAGGAAGGAAGGGATGTTAAATCAATAAGTTAACTTTCCACTCTAGAAAACTAAAACAGAAGAGCAAACTAAACTTAAAGCAAACAGAAGAAAGGAAACAAAAAAATTATAGTGGAAATAAATGAAAAAGAGAATAAAAAATGTATATAAAACCAATTAAACCAAGAACTGGTTTCTTGAAAAGATAAGCAAAATTGACAACTCTTAGGTAGTTTGACCTAGCAAAAAATCTCAAATTACTAAAATCAGGAATGAAAGGAACTAGAGATCATACAGATAAAAGGATTATAAGGGAATAGTATGCCAACAAATTAGATAACTTACATGAAATACACAAATTTCTAGAAGAAGAAAATTTAAATAAACTCATACCCATTGGAGAGATCATATTAGTAATAAAAAATCTTCCCATGGGGTGCCGGGTTGGCTCAGTGGGTTAAAGCCTCTACCTTCGGCTCAGGTCTGTTCAGCAGGGAGCCTGCTTCTCTTGTTCTCTCTCTGCCTGCCTCTCTGCCTATTTGTGATCTCTGTCTGCCAAATAAATAAATAAAATCTTAAAAAAAATCTAACCATAAATAAAAGTCCAGGCCCAGATGGCTTGAATGCTGAATTCTACCAAACCTTTAAAGAATAAACACCTATCTTTCACAGTCTTCCAAAAAATAGAAGAGGAGGGAACACTCCCTAACTCATGTTATGAAGCTAGTATTACTCTGATATTAAGACCAGATGAAGATACCACAAGGAAAGAAAACTACAGGCCAACATCTTTTATTAATAGAGATGCAAAAATTCTCAAGAAAATACTAACAAGTCAAATCCAGCAACATGGTAAAGGATTATTTATACACCAGGACCAAGTGGGATTTATCCCAGGAAAGCAAGGTTGGTCTAGCATAGGAAAGTCACCAATGTAATAAAACATTAACACAATAAAAGATAAAAACCACACGATCATCTCAACAGATATAAAAGATAAGCTCTCGGAAAATGAAGAAGGAAACTTTCTCAACCTGTTAAGGGACATTTGATGAAGAAAACTATCGCTAACAATACACTTAATGGTGAAAAACTAAATGCTTTCATTCTAAGATCAGGAACAAGACACAGATGTCTACTTTCATTACATCTATCCAACAATGCACTGGAGTTTCTATCCAGTGCAATAAGATAAAAAAGGAAAAAAAAAGAGCATTAAGATCGGACAGGAAAAAGTTAAAATGTCTTTAATGTAGATGACATGATCTTTTATGTAGAAGATCCTATTGTATCTATCAAAAAATATTGAAACCAATAAATGTGTTTATTAAGGTTATAGGATATGCAATCAATATACAAAAATCAACTGTTTTTAGGGGTGCGTAAGTGGCTTAGCTGGTTAAGCGGCTGCCTTCAGCTCAGGTCATGATCCCAGGGTCCTGGGATGGAGCCCTGCATCAGGCTCCCTGCTCAGTGGAGCTTTTCCCTTTCCCTCTGCCTGCCGCTCTGCCTACTTGTGCTCTTTATCTCTCTGTTGAATAAATAATAAAAATCTTTTTTAAAAAATCAATTGTTTTTATATATTTCCAGTAAAAACTCAGAAATTGCAGTTTGAAAATACCATTCACAATGGCATCAAAAAGCATAACATACTTAGGAATAAATTTTTTAAAAGTGTAAGACTTCTAGAATGAAACTACAACACATCATTGAAAGAAAGAAGACCTGGGGCACCTGGGTGGCTTAGTGGGTTAAAGCCTCTGCCTTTGGCTCAGGTCATGATCCCAGGGTCCTGGAATTGAGCTCCCCATCCCATCAGGCTCTCTGCTCAGCAAGGAGCTGTCTGTCAGCTGATCTCTGTCTGTCAACTAAATAACTAAAATCTTAAAAAAGAAAGAAAAAAGAAAGAGAAAGAAAGGAAGGAAGGAAGAAAGAAAGGAGGGAGGGAAGGAAGGAAGGAAGAAGGAAGGAAGAAAGAAAGGGGACCTTTCTTTTTGGAAGAAATGGAAACACATTCCATATTCATGGTTGGAATACTTAATATTGTTTAGATGGGAATACTCCTTAAATTGATCTACAAGTTAGACACAATTCTTATAAAAATCTCTGCTGCCATTTTTTGCAGAATTAGGCAACCTGATCCAAAAAGTCATATGGAAATGCAAGAGACCTAGAATAGCCAAAACAATCTTGAAAAATAATAACAAATTTGGAGGAGTCACACTCCCCATTTCAAAACTTACCTAAAGCTACAGTGATCAAAATAGTGTGTTGCTGGCATAAGGACAGACATATAGATCAATGGAACAGCATTGAGAATCCAGAAATAAATCCTCACATTTATGGTAATTTGGTCTTTGGCAAGGGTGCTCAGAAAATTGAATAGGAAAATAATCTTTTTTTTTTAATGAATGGTGATGGGAATAACCAGATAAACACATGCAAAAGGATGAAGTTTTCAACTCCTACCACTCACAGAAATGAAGTTGAATCTCACACCATTTATAGAAATCAACCAAAAATGGAACATCCACTTAAATGTAAGAGCTAAAACTATAAATGAACTTTTAGAAGAAAACCTAGGTGAATATTTTTGTGGCCTTGAGTTAGGTAATGTTTTCTTAAATAGGATGCTAAAAGTAAAAAATATAAAAGAAAAGTAGATAATTGAACTTCATCAAAATTAAAACCTTTTGAGCTTTGCAGAACTCTGTCAAAGAAATGAGAAGACAACCCCACTGAGTGGAAGAAAATATTTGCAAGTTAAACATCTATATCCAGAATATATGAAGAACTCTTAAGAACAAAAGACAACTCAATTAAGAAATGTACAAAATATTTTCATATTTATGACTCCAAAAAAGAAAAAAAAAGGCAAAGATAACAAGCACATGGAAAATGCTTACTATCACTAGTCATGAGAGAAATGCAAATCAAAACCACAATGAGATACCACTTCAACACTAGGATGGCTATAACCAAAAAGGACAGATAATAAGTATTGGCTAGAGACTTCTTGGTGGCTCAGTCGATTGAGCGTCTGACTCTTGGTTTCGGCTCAGGTCATGATCTCAGAGTTGTGAGATTGAGCCCCATGTCAGGCTCCCCATTCAGCAGGGAGTCTGCTCAGGGTTCTTTCTCTCCCTCTGCTCCTATCGCCCCAAAAAATAAGTATTGGCTATGATATGTACAAGTTAAAACACTAATACATTGCTAGTGAGAATGTTAAATGGGGCAGCCACTCTGAAAAACAGTTTGGCAGTCCCTCAATGGTTAAATACTGAGTTACAATATGATTCACCACTCCCAGAGAAAGAAACACAGATGTTGACACAAAAACTTACATACAAATTTTCACAGCAGCCTTATTTGTAATAACCAAAAGGTGGAAAGAAGCAAATGCTCCTCAACTAATGAAAGTGGTCTATCTATATGGAATATCATTTGGTTATAAAAAGAATGACATGCTGGCACATGCTATAAATAGATGAACCTTAAAAACACACTTAAGAAACTGAGGGTTGCTGGAGGTAGGGGGGGTAGGGAGAGGGTGGTGGGGTTATGGACACTGGGGAAGGTATGTGCTATGGTGAGTGCTATGAAGTGTGTAAACCTGGCGATTCACAGACCTGTACCCCTGGGGCTAATAATACATTATATGTTTATAAAAAAATAAAAAATTAAAAAATTAATTTTTTTTAAAAGATTTTATTTATTTATTTGTTAGAGAGAGAGAGAGAGCGAACACAGGCAGACAGAGTGGCAGGCAGAGGCAGAGGAAGAAGCAGGCTCCCTGCCGAGCAAGGAGCCCGATGTGGGACTCGATCCCAAGATGCTGGGATCATGACCTGAGCCGAAGGCAGCCGCTTAACCAACTGAGCCACCCAGGCGTCCCAAAAATAAATTAATTTTTAAAAAAAAGACAAATTGAAATCAAAAAAGCTATTAATGAGGTGCAATAAAGAAATGGAGGCTCTTACTGCTAGGATAAATCAGGCAGAAGAAAAAATTAGTGATGTAGAAGACCAAATGACAGAGAATAAAGAAGCTGAGCAAAAGAGAGACAAACAATTACTGGACCACGAGGGGAGAATTCGAGAGATAAGTGATACCATAAGACGAAACAACATTAGAATAATTGGGATTCCAGAAGAAGAAGAAAGAGAGAGAGGAGCAGAAGGTATATTGGAGAGAATTATTGTAGAGAATTTCCCTAATATAGCAAAGGGAACAAGCATCAAAATCCAGGAGGTGCAGAGAACCCCCCTCAAAATCAGTAGGAATAGGTCCACACCCCATCATCTAATAGTAAAATTTACAAGTCTTAGCAACAAAGAGAAAATCCTGAAAGCAGCCTAGGACAAGAAGTCTGTAACGTACAATGGTAAAAATATCAGATTGGCAGCAGACTTATCCACAGAGACCTGGCAGGCCAGAAAGAACTGGCATGATATATTCAGAGCACTAAACGAGAAAAACATGCAGCCAAGAATACTTTATCCACCTAGGTTATCATTGAAAATAGAAGGAGAGATAAAAAGCTTCCAGGACAAACAAAAACTGAAAGAATTTGTAAACACCAAACCAGCTCTACAGGAAATATTGAAAGGGGTCCTCTAAGCAAAGAGAGACCCTAAAAGTATTATCAGAGAGGAACAGAGACAATATACAGTAACAATCACCATACAGGCAATACAATGGCACTAAATTCATATCTCTCAATAGTTACCCTGAATGTAAATGGGCTAAATGCCCCAATCAAAAGACACAGGGTTTCAGAATGGATAAAAAGACCAAAAAAACCCCACACACTTAAGAGAAAGAAGCCAGTCAAAAGACCACATATTTGTGTACGAGTTATGTGTAATCATACATTTATGTATGATTCCAATTACATGAAAGTAGACTAGTGATTGCCTAGGGCAGAGGTGGGTGGCAGTTGTGGGGCTGTGGCATGACCACTAAGGTTTGTGAGGTTTCTTTTTGGAGTAATCACAGTATCCTAAAATGGCTTGTGGTGATGGATGCAAATCTGTGAATATCCCAAAAGTCTTTGAATTGCACACACACACAAAAAAGTTTTTTTTTTTAATTTTTCCCATACGTTCTCATTATTTTTCCCCATTTCTCTGGGGAATTGGAATCATTTCTTATATTCATGTTATTTTTACCTTTACACTATGCATCTTTTAAGGTCTGTTAAAAACATTTTATTTGTTTTGTAGTTATGCATATTATTATTGTATAATTTTATGATTAAATTGGTTTTTAATTCTCACCATCCTTCAGTTCAGTGATCTCTCTCCACTTTTAGATCTCTATTTTAATCCTCTCAGAAAATCTTTTTCAGTGGCTGCCTTGAGTGGCTCAGTTAAGTGTATGCCTTCAGCTCAGGTCACGATCCCTGGGTCCTGGGATCGAGTCCTAATCAGGATCCCTGCTCGGTGGGGAGCCTGCTTCTCCCTCTCCTACCTCCCCTGCTTGTGCTCTCTCTCTCACTAATAAATAAATAAAATACTAAAAAAAAAAAAGATTTTTTTCAGAAGGTTATGGGTAGTACTTTCAGACCCCTTGCATATTAGAGCCTGTCTGTTGTCTTCATGTATGAAGTGACATTGTGACTAAGTATAGAAGTCTTGGGACCCAGTTTCTAAGTACAAGGGTTTTGTTGCTTTCTAGATGTGGTATCATAGAAGAAAAAATCTGAGCATGGTTGGTTCTTTTTGTTGTTGTTATTGACATTTGCTCTTGATTTTTGTTTTAGCCTGTATGTTTGTATGATTATTTTATTTTTTTCTTTCAAAGTTCACAATTTTCTCCAGCATGTGTCTAAGTACTGGTCTATTTTCATTAACTGTTTTCTTAAAACACATACTTCCCACTGACTTATGGAAATAGAAGAAGTTAGAATATGATACTCATTTTTCCCCCTAAGAATCTTAGTGACTATCAAAGTCATCAAAATAATATAAATTAAGAAAAAAAAACTAATTAAAAGGGGCATCTGGGTGGTTCAGTCAGTTAAGCATCTGACTCTTGATTTCAGCTCAGGTCATGATCTCAGGGTCTTGAGATTGAACCCTGAATTGGGCTCCCTGCTTAGCAGGGAGTCTGCTTGTTTCCCTCTCCCTCTGGCCCTCTGCCTGCTCATGCCCGCTCTCTCCCTCTCTCTCTTACATACATACACACATACATACATACTTATATACATATAGCTAACTAGATTTTGAAAAAAAAAATTTTTTTTTAAGATTTTATTTATTTATTTGACAGATTGATCACAAGTAGGCAGAGAAGCAGGCAGAGAGAGAGGGGGAAGCAGGCTCCATGCCAAGCAGAGAGCCCGATGCGGGGCTCGATCCCAGGGCCCTGAGATCATGACCCGAGCCGAAGGCAGCGGCTTAACCCACTGAGCCACCCAGGTGCCCTGAAAAAAATTTTTTTAAAAGACTTTATTTATTTGACAGACAGAGAGGCAGGCAGAGAGAGGAGGAAGCAGACTCCCCGCTGAGCAGAGTGCCCGATGCAGGGCTCTATCCCAGGACCCTGGGACCGTGACCTGAGCCGAAGGCAGAGGCTTTAACCCACTGAGCTGCCCAGGCGCCCCTGAAAATTTTGATTTTAAGAAACCACATCTTTAGGGGACCTGTGTTCATATTTTTATTATTAACTTATTATATATGATTATCATTATTGTGATTTGTAATAGCCTGTCAATGACAAAGAAATTTGTGGATAAATGTTCAGAATAAATATAACAGGGAGCATCATCTGCCTTTGGCTCAGGCTATGATCCCAGGATCGAGCCAGGGTCAGATCGGGCACCCTGCTTGGGGCGGTGGGGGGTGGGGGTGTCTACTTATCCCTCTTCATCTGCCCCCACCTCCTGTGCGTGCACACTCACTCTCTCAAATAAATAAAATCTTTTTTAAAACCCCACAAAATAAATATAATGCATTAAAAAAATCTAACATTATGATTTTCAAATTACTCAGGTATACATTGCTTTAAGCTCTTGGGATAAATTTCTTGGCTATCAGGGAAGAGAAAGAACAGCAGAAATGGGAGAGAAGGAGGGAAAATGGGAGGAAAGAATTCAGAAAGAGAGAAACAGAGACAGAGACAGAAAACATAAAATTAGGGATGCCTGGGTGGCTCAGTGGGTTAAGCCACTGCCTTCGGCTCAGGTTGATCCCTGCATCCTGGGATCGAGTCCCACATCGGGCTCCTTGCTCGGCGGGGAGCCTGCTTCTCCCTCTGCCTCTGCCTGCCACTCTGTCTGCCTATGCTCGTTCGCTCTCTCTCTCTCTGACAAATAAATAAATAAAATCTTTAAAAAAAAAGAAAACATAAAATTAGTGGATGAATGAAAAAAGACAGGTAGCTGGAGAGTCAGAGGAACGGAGACATGCACATACACACCAAGGAAGAAGAGGAGGAAGCTCTTTAGTTAAAAGGACTCAGTGTAGGAGAAAAATACTATGGAGGTAGACTCACAAAGAACAAGAAAAAACAAAAAAAGCAAGAAAGGGGAAAAGAAAAACACTAGAGAAAGATGATTGTAGTTTTTCAAGTATTGGTGCAAAAATTTATTCTGTTTCACTGTATCAGCCAGTGAAATTCAAAACATATAATTGCTCATTATCAAAACTCCTTGAAATTTAAATTAAACTGCTAGCCAATATTCAAACTTTGTGATTTTCTCTAATCCTGGTGAAGTTGTCTTCTGAATTTGAAAATCGTAATGATTTGCCAAGGGAAAATTATTATTTTAGGTGCAGCTAAAGAATCCAGAACACAATTATCATGAGGGACAGGCCGTGAGATTTGGTGGATTCTCCATTTCTGTTTTAGTGTTTAACTATTGTCATAGAAGAGAAATGGCCAGAAGAAAGCTACCGTTGTTAATAAGCTAGAGCTTAGCAACTTAAAATATACCAAAGCAGGAAAACTTTATTGGTAAATAACAATGCATGTATTGTGCCTATTTGGACTTCTACTTGAGCAAAGGAAAGGGGACTACTCAGGAGAAATAAAGGGAGTAAAGCCCATTGCAGTTGGAATTCAAGGTGTTCAAAAAGAATTCTATATGGCACTGCAGAGATAACACTTTAATGGTAATCTCCCCCACCCCAAAACTGAGGCAGAGGAAAAAATAAGACAAAAAATAAGCTCAGTTATTTCACATGTGGATTTTAAATATTAAAAGCATCAGCAGGGACACCTGGGTGGCTCAGTTGTTGGACATCTGCCTTAGGCTCAGGTCAGGATCCGAGGTCCTGGGATTGAGCCCCGCACCAGGCTCCCTCCTCAGTGGGAAGCCTGTTTCTCCCTCTTCCATTCCTCCTGCTTGTGTCGCCTCTCTCATGTCTCTCTCTGTCAAATAAATACATAAAATCGTTTAAAAAAATAAAATAAAAAATAAAGAAAAGCATCAACAGTTATGAAGTTCTAACATACAACGTGGCCTGAAATCCTGATGAGTGGTCAAATGTTCTATTTCATTCAGGTAAATGTAAATAAGTTCAGGTGATGTAGACAGTTTAGATAGATTTTATTTATTCATTTATTCATTTATTTATTTGACAGAAAGAGCATGATCAGGGGAGCAGCAGGCAGAGGGAGAGGGAGAAGCAGGCTCCCCACAGAGCAGGGAGCCCGACGTGGGGCTCCATCCCAGGACTCCCAAGATCATGACCTGAATGGAAGGCATCTGAACCACCCAGGCACCCCCACAGTAGACAGTTTAAAAACAAAGGGTAAATGAAGTTTTAGGCGTTCATTTGGTTTGTAGAAATTCAACTATGTAGTTACGTGTTTTTTTCTGTATGCATATTATTCTCCTAACAGTCATTTTTGAATCAAATCATGTTATACATTACTTCACTAATATTAAATTATTAAATATCCACATATATGTTCTGCTCTACCAAAGGAGGTAAAACACATAGATATAGCTCCAGTCTTGTACTTTTCTTTCTCAATTAGGCAACGTATGTGAAGAGAGACATAAAACAGACTAACAGACACTCGATGAGCTGACTACTGATTGACATGAGTGCTACATATCTTTGTATACGATAACACCACAGCTAAGTACTAGCAGCTTTTCTTTACTACCATCTGTTTATACTTCATCTTTGAATAATTGTCCACGGATCATTTAGAAGCAGTATCTGTTCAGGGGCGCCTGGCTGGTTGAGTCAGTGGTGCCTATGACTCTTGATCTCGGGGTTGTAAGTTCTAACCCCATGTTGGGTGTAGAGATTACTTAAAATTAAAATCTTTAAAAAAAAAAAGTACCATCCGTCCAGAATGCCAATTATCTTCCCAAAGCTCATCATTATTATGGCATACAATGTGCTCTGTCCCCTTTCTTATTCCTTTAACCCAGTGTTTCTAAAGCTTTAGTCTTTCACTTGCTATCTTCACAATTTTTGCAATATTATCATACAAACCATGCTATTATTTTAAAAATAATTTAGGGGCGCCTGGGTGGCTCAGTGGGTTAAGCCTCTGCCTTCGGCTCAGGCCATGGTCCCAGGGTCCTGGGATGAAGCCCCGCATCGGGCTCTCCTTCAGCGGGGAGCCTGCTTCCCCCTCTCTCTCTGCCTGCTGTTCTGCCTACTTGAGATCTCTCTATCAAATAAATACATAAAATCTTTAAAAAATAAAATAAAAATAATTTAACTCATACTTCTTTTATTGTAATACCTACTTTAACCTAGTCCTAAATGTTGATGACAGTCGCAGATTTGTTTCTTTAGAAAGATGTGTATAGGTATCCTGAACTAAAATAATCATGCGAGCCCCCAGTGCTATGCCAACCATGCTTGGATAACCACACTGTTAATCGAGTCAGCTTTGCTATCACCTAGCAAGAATGATAAATGTACCAACATGGAATCCTGCCCTGCAGGACATAAGCTGCACTATCTTCTATCTCAAAAGGTAGTCTTATTTTTTGTAATCTCTTATAAGTAGACACATTCCAAGATACGCATAGCAAAGAATATGTAAGGAAATCTGAGTTTCTTAATTTAACTATTTCACAGATTAAAATATCTCTTAAAAATTCATCTCTGGGTTTTTCTTCAAAGTTCTTCAGATTGATTTAGTAATTATTGATATTTACTCTGATAACAATGACACAAATATATTGCTGTCTCTTAATTTTTAACATTCAGAATAATGTAAATCAAACAGCATTCATGGAGTTTAAATAAGGGAAGAATTGGATCTGGCAATTGAATGAGGCTCTCTTTGCTCATTTATTCAACAAAGTATGGAATGCATATTATGTGCCTGCCCTTTTTCTAGGCGTTAGAGATGCATCAATAAAAAACTTAAAAATAAAAAAAAACTTAAAAATAGATAAAACCACTGTTATCATGCATACATAATAATTATTACAATACAAAATTTTATGGAAAAGTTTTAAGATATACATTTGTCTTTAAGATACTCCCACCAGTGTTTTTTAGTATCTAATTCCTTAATTTTGAAAAATCTCCAAGTTTTAATTAATATTTTAATTTATATTTATAATTATTATTAAAAATATTCTTAGCCTTTGTGTATAATAAACTATTTCTAACCTATAGAAAAGTGCAGACAATAATATTAAACTTTATTCTTCCATTTGTTCAGACTGAAAACATTGGGGTCATTGACTCCTTTCACTTACTATGCTTCATCATTTCTGCAATATCATTATACCAACAATGCTATTATTTGAAAAAATACTTTAAAATTGATTCATTTTCCTGGGACGCCTGGGTGGCTCAGTTGGTTAAGCAGCTGCCTTCAGCTCGGGTCATGATCCCAGCGTCCTGGGATCGAGTCCCACATCGGGCTCCTTGCTTGTCAGGGAGCCTGCTTCTCCCTCTGCCTCTCTGTCTGCCTGTGCTCGCTCTCTCTCTCTCTCAAATAAAAAAAAAAAAAAAGAAAAAAAATTGATTCATTTTCCTTTCATTCTTTTTAAAAAAGATTTTATTTTTTTATTTGACAGAGAGAGAGAGAGCGCAAGTAGGGGGCGCAGCAACAGAGGGAGTGACAGAAGCAGGCACCCTGCTGAGCAGGGACACCGCCCCCCCCCCCCCCCCCCCCCCCCGCCCCGTGGAGCTCAATCCCAGGATCCTTGGATCATGACTAGAGCCGAAGGCAGCTGCTTAACTGACTGAGCCAGCCAGGTCCCCCTTTTCTTTCATTCTAATACCTACTTGATTCCTCACTTTTACTAACACCTCTCAAATGCTGTAGAATGTGCTTTCAAAATATATCCAGAATTGTACCACTTCTCATCATCCCCCTGCTGCCATCTTGGTCCAAGACACCATCATCTGTTGCCTGCACTATGACAATAGCCTCAGAGTGGATTTGCCAACTTGTGCCCTTGCCTTCCTCTTCACCCAAAGTGTAGCCTCAACACAGCACCCAGAAAAATCCTGTTAAAATGTAAGGCAGATAATATTCTTCCTCTGCTCAAATCACTATCATGAATTATCATCTCATACAGAATAAAAGCCAGAGTTCTTTTTTTTTTAATTAAAAAAAATTTTTTTAAGATTTTATTTATTTATTTCAGAGAGAGAGAGTGAGAGAGAGCATGAGAGGGGAGAAGTTCAGAGGGAGAAGCAGACAGACTACCCGTGGAGCTGGGAGCCCGATGCGGGACTCGATCCCGGGACTCTGGGATCATGACCTGAGCTGAGGTCAGTAGCTTAACCAACTGAGCCACCCAGGTGCCCCAAAAGCCAGAGTTCTTAATATGCTATTTCTACAAGTTGTCTTTTTGTGTGTAATTATTTCATTTTCATTGTTAGATGGTATCTTCTAGTAAGAAAATAACTCATTTTATTAACCTACTCTTTTATCTATGGACATTTGGGGGTCTTTCTTTGCTTTGCTCTTATAGATAATGCTGAGGGACGCCTGGGTGGCTCAGTTGGTTAAGCAGCTGCCTTCAGCTCAGGTCATGATCCCAGCGTCCTGGGATCGAGTCCCACATCGGGCTCCTTGCTCAGCTGTGAGCCTGCTTCTCCCTCTGCCTCTGCCTGCCACTCTGTCTGCCTGTGCTCGCTCTCTCTCTAACAAATAAATAAATAAAATCTTAAAAAAAAAATTAAAGATAATGCTGACATAAGAAATGCTAAAGGAGGGGCGCCTGGGTGGCTCAGTGGGTTGAGCCTCTGCCTTCGGCTCAGGTCATGATCCCAGAGTCCTGGGATCGAGCCCCACATTGGGCTCTCTGCTCGACAGGGAGCCTGCTTCCTCCTCTCTCTCTGCCTGCCTCTCTGCCTACTTGTGATTTCTGTCTGTCAAATAAATAAATAAAATCTTAAAAAAAAAAAAGAAATGCTAAAGGAAAGGGGCATCTGGGTGGCTCAGTTGGTTAAGTGTTTGCCTTATGTTCAGGTCATGATCTCAGGGTCCTGGAATCAAGCCCCACATCGGGCTCTCTGCTTCGCAGGGAGTCTACTTGTCCCTTTTCTTCTCTCTCTCCCTCTCCCTGTGCTCTCTTTCTCTCACTCTCTCAAATAAATGAAATATTTTTAAAACAACGAATCCTATATGTTTCTAGTAGTATTGTTTTTTAAAATAAACTTTATTGAGAAGTAACTTACTTAGAATAAAATGCACAGATTTTAAGTGTGCTGTTCAATGAGGTTTTTGTTTTGTTTTGTTTTTAAAGATTTCATCCATTGATTCGACAGACAGAGATCACAAGTAGGCAGAGAGGCAGGCAGCGGGGGGGGGGGGGGTGCAGGCTCCCTGCCGAGCAGAGAGCCCTATGTCGGGCTCTATCCCAGAACCCTGGGATCATGACCTGGGCTGAAGGCAGAGGCTTTAACCCACTGAGCCACGCAGGTGCCCCTTCAATGAGGTTTTTTTAAGATTTATTTATTTGAGAGAGAGAGTGAGCACAGGGGAGGAGCAGAGAGAGAATCTCAAGCAGACTCCCTGCTGAGTGCAGAGGCAAATGTGGGACTCAGTCCCAAGATCCATGAGATCATGACCTGAGATGAAATCATGAATCAAAGGCTTAACTGACTGAGCCACCCAGGCGACCCAGTGCAGTGAGTCTTAATGAACATATATACATGTGCTCCATTTCCACAATCAAAACTTAGAACATTTACATCACCCCAGAAAATTCCCCTGTTCTTCTTTGTAGTCAGGTCCTTCCTCTAGGCAGCCATTGATCTGAATTCTATCAGCATGGACTGGTTTTATTTGTTCTAGAATTTATATAAATGAAATTTTATAGCATGCATCTTTTGTGTTGGCTTCTTTCCCTCAAAAGAATGTTTTTGAGACTTGTTGGGGGAGAAGAAATTTTTGTTACTCCTCAAGGTCCTTCTAGATAGACTAAGAAAGTCAAATTAACATGAGACAGATTAACAGGAGAAAATCAAATTATCTTCATAGGTATAGGGAATCCACAAGGAAAACAAATTTACCTTTATAGTTGTAGGGAATCCACATAAACATGGAATTCCAGAGATAGTCAGGCAACAGGAGGTTTATCTGAGCTAAGGAGAGGGGTAGAGTTCTGGATATACAAAGGAAAGGAAGACCATTAGCAGGAAAGTGAGAGATATTTGGAAAACAAAGGTTGCTTGTTCTGCAGATAAATGTCTTAGGTAAAGAGGAATCTCTGTTAATAGTTCTCTTCCTGGTACACGCAGGTAGTTGAGGGGGGGTAGGTAAAGAGCTTTTCTGAAAACATGAGTTTTGATTGCTTTTAACTCAAGATAATTGATCTTCCAACAAAATTTTTTTAAAGATTATTTATTTATTTGACAGAGAGAGAGAGATCACAAGTAGGCAGAGAGGCAGGCAGAGAGAGGGAGGAAGGGAAGCAGGCTCCCCGCTGAGCAGAGAGCCCGATGCGGGGCTCGATCCCAGGACCCTGAGATCCTGACCTGAGCTGAAGGCAGAGCCTTTAACCCACTGAGCCACCCAGGCACCCCTCAACAAAAAATTTTTTAAAGGTTTTATTTATTTATTTGACAGAGAGAGAAATCACAGGTAGGCAGAGAGGCAGGCAGAGAGGGAGGGGGAAGCAGGCTCCCCGCTGAGCAGAGAGCCTGATAAGGGGCTTGATCCCAGGACTCTGAGATCAGGACCTGAGCCCAAGGCAGAGGCTTAACCCACTGAGCCACCCAGGAGCCCCTGATCCTCCCAACAATATTACCAACTGGCTCTTGCAGTGTATAAGAGTTCCTATTGATCTATCTCTTCATTAGCACTTGGTATTTTCTGATTTCTTAATTTTTCCAGTAACTAGTAGGTAAAATGTTACCTCACTATGGTCTTATTTTAAATTTTCTGATTAGTAATAAGGTGGAACATTTTTTCTCAGTTATTGACCATTTGGGTTTTCTTTTCTCTAAAGTTGCAGTTCAAGTATTCTGTGTCTAATATTTCTCACTCACATTGTAATTCTACATGGAGGCAAGAGCTTCTTCTCCTCTTCCCCTGCCTTCCTCTCTCTGTCTCCCACTGGCAAAAACAAAGAGAAATCATCTGGCAGTGAAACAAAGTGCTGCAGTAGAAAACCTTCTGCATATTTTGTTTTTGTGGAACTACTTCCTCAGGGCACATTCCTAGTGGGATTATACATAGCTTTTATGAGATATTGCCAAATTTTTCTCTATATGAGATTGGACCATTTTGCACTCAGCAACAACATATGAGGGTCTTTTTCCACAGAGCCACATGAACGGAGTACATTGTCAGACTTTTGAATCTTTGCCAAACTAATAGGTACTAAGTGATATTTCAGTATAATTTTAATTTGGATTTCTCTTAAGGAGTTGGACATCATCTCATATGTTTGGGATCCATTTATGTATCTTCTGTGAATTTTCTGTTCATGTGTTTTGCCCATTTTTTCTATTGGATTTTGATGATTCTGCTCATTTAAAAATATATATTCTAGTAATAGTCCTCTACTTGTCATGTAAATAGCAATATTTCACCCCAGTTTGTCATTATCTTTTGACTTTGGTGATCAACTTATAACTCTGGAAAACAAAAAGATTACATTATTATCATTATGGCATTGCCTCACATTTAAATGTTAATTTTGAGGAAAATTGACATCTTTTTAATTTTGTTTGCGTTATGCAAGAACATGGAATCCTTTTTATTTGTTCAAGGTTACTACTGAAGTTTTTGTTAAGATTTTTCCCAAGCGTATGGAGGAGGAGTCAAGATGGCGGAGAAGTAGCAGGCTGAGACGACATCAGGTAGCAGGAGATCAGCTAGATACCCTATCAAACCATTCCGAACACCTACGAATCCAACAGGAGATCGAAGAGAAGAAAAACAACAATTCTAGAAACAGAAAATCGACCTCTTTCTAAAAGGTAGGACCAGCGGAGAAGTGAATCCAACGCGACGGGAAGATAGACCCCAGGGGGAGGGGCCGGCTCCCGGCAAGCGGCGGAGCACAAAATCAGGACTTTTAAAAGTCGGCTCCACGGAGGGACATCGCTCCAGAGGCTAAACTGGGGTGAAGACCTCACCGGGACAGCGTGGACTCAGGTCCCGCGGGGTCACAGAAGGATTGGGGGTGTCTGAGTGTCGCAGAGCTCACAGGTATTAGAGCGGGGAAGCCGGCTGCGGAGACAGAGCCGAGATTTCCTAGTGGTCTGTGACACGGACCGGTGCTCTGTGACACGGGCCGGTGCTCTGTGCAAGGGGTCCCCACAAGATCCGGGGAGACTCCGACCCGGGAGAGCTCAGGGATCTACGGGGTTCGGAGACTCCAGGTGGGACTCTGCCAGAGACAGAGATGCTTGGTCACAGGCTGGGTGAGCTCGGAGCGCTCCCAGAAGCCAGTGAGACGGGACTGCTTATGCACAATTTTCTCCGAGTGCAGCTGGAGGCTGGGGAGACGGGAGTGATTAAACGCTTTTCTCTGAAGGTGCACTGAAGACTGGGGCCCCTAGCTCTCGGCTCCTCCGAACTGGAGATTGGGAGGCCGCCATTTTCATTCCTGTCCTCCGGAACTCTACGGAAAGCGTTCAGGGAACAAAAGCTCCCGAAAGTGAACCTGAGAGGATTACTCAGCCCGGCCCCTGGTAAGGGCAGTGCAATTCCACCTGGGGCAGAGACACTTGAGAATCACTACAACAGGCCCCTCCCCCAGAAGATCAAAGAAATCCAGCCAAGACCAAGTTCACTTAACAAGGAGAACAGCGGATTCTTATCTGGACAAAATGACAAGGCGGAAAAACTCACCACAAAAAAAAGAACAGGAGGCAGGACCCAAGGCTAGGGACCTAATCAATACGGACATTGGTAATATGTCAGATCTAGAATTCAGGACGACGATTCTCAAGGTTCTAGCTGGGCTCGAAAAAGGCATGGAAGATATTAGAGAAACCCTGTCAGGAGAAATAAAAGCCCTTTCTGGAGAAATAAAAGAACCAAAGTCTAATCAAGTTGAAATAAAAAAAGCTATTAATGAGGTGCAATAAAAAATGGAGGCTCTTACTGCTAGGATAAATGAGGCAAAAGAAAGAATTAGTGATAGAGAAGACCAAATGACAGAGAATAAAGAAGCTGAGCAAAAGAGAGACAAACAACTACTGGACCACGAGGGGAGAATTCAAGAGATAAGTGATGCCATAAGACGAAACAACATTAGAATAATTGGGATTCCAGAAGAAGAAGAAAGAGAAAGAGGAGCAGAAGGTATACTGGAGAGGATTATTGTAGAGAATTTCCCTAATATAGCAAGGGGAACAAGCATCAAAATCCAGGAGGTGCAGAGAACACCCCTCAAAATCAATAGGAATTGGTCCACACCCCGCCATCTAATAGTAAAATTTACAAGTCTTAGCAACAAAGAGAAAATCCTGAAAGCAGCACGGGACAAGAAGTCTGTAACGTACAATGGTAAAAATATTAGATTGGCAGCAGACTTATCCACAGAGACCTGGCAGGCCAGAAAGAACTGGCATGATATATTCAGAGCACTAAATGAGAAAAACATGCAGCCAAGAATACTTTATCCAGCTAGGTTATCATTGAAAATAGAAGGAGAGATAAAAAGCTTCCAGGACAAACAAAAACTGAAAGAACTTGTAAACACCAAACCAGCTCTACAGGAAATATTGAAAGGGGTCCTCTAAGCAAAGAGAGACCCTAAAAGTATTATCAGAAAGGAACAGAGACATTATACAGTAACAATCACCATACAGGCAATACAATGGCACTAAATTCATATCTCTCAATAGTTACCCTGAATGTAAATGGGCTAAATGCCCCAATCAAAAGACACAGGGTTTCAGAATGGATAAAAAAACAAAACCCATCAATATGCTGCCTACAAGAAACTCATCTTAGACCTGAAGACACCTCCAGATTGAAAGTGAGGGGGTGGAAAACAATTTACCATGCTAATGGACATCAGAAGAAAGCTGGGGTGGCAATCCTTATATCAGATCAATTAGATTTTAAGCCAAGGACTATAATAAGAGATGAGGAAGGACACTACATCATACTCAAAGGGTCTGTCCAACAAGAAGATCTAACAATTTTAAATATCTATGCCCCTAACATGGGAGCAGCCAACTATATAAACCAATTAATAACAAAATCAAAGAAACACATTGACAAGAATACAATAATAGTTGGAGACTTTAACACACCCCTCATTGAAATGGACAGATCATCCAAGCAAAAGATCAACAAGGAAATAAAGGTCTTAAATGACAC
>RCUC01149447.1:0-42618 GCA_003697995.1 Taxidea taxus jeffersonii
GTTTTGAATCATGGTGCGCTCAGAAGAGCCATGGATGGAAGAGTTAGAAAAGAAGTGATGAAAACAAATCCCATTGCCCAGGTTGGTTAGTGGTTTGTTGAATGACTTAGCAACCTCTTGCAAGGCAGTCTTTAGGATCCAGAAGTAAGGTTCAGCCTTTAGACATATTTGCTTAATACAAGAGTATTTTAAAAGAATTGCAACCTAGTCAGTTACTCTAAACATTGGGCAGCTTCATACAAAACCTCATTTCCAGCTTTTTTTTTTAAGATTTTATTTATTTATTTGACAGACAGAGATCACAAGTAGGCAGAGAAGCAGGCAGAGAGAGAGGAGGAATCAGGCTCCCCGCTGAGCAGAGCACCCAATGCGGGGCTCGATCCCAGGACCCTGGGATCCTGACCTGAGCTGAAGGCAGAGGCTTTAACCCACTGAGCCATCCAGGTACCCCTCCAGCTTTTTTTGAGAGGAAGGCTGATTTGGTAAAAGTGGGCCAGCATTCCTGATACAGAAACCCTGGGAGAGACATAGGCTATTGCTGTACTTTTTAGATCATGTGCATGTTCTCTCCATTACTGTAGTCCCAATCCTTCCACATTAATGGTCTTATTCTGCTCGGGTTCAGTTCTATTTCTTGCCTGATATGTGATGGCAATTGGTTTTTGTCCATACTAATTAGTCTGTTATCATGCGTGGTGTATCATAATCACATACTTAAATTATAGACACACACTTCTAGGGAATCCATACAAGGTTCTGCATAGAGAATCCACACAAGATTTCTTTAAGACCTAAGTAAACAAAGTGCAGTATTGCCCAACAGTCTAAATGACCTACACAGGAAAAGGCAGACACAGTGGCCTAAATTATTGTTGTTTTTTAATTTTTATTTTTTTACTGACACTTGTTTGGTTCAATATACCACGAAAGTCATCTGAACATGGAGTTCCCTTCGAGATCACTGGATGCTCCAATGACAGATGAATTTATGTGTGAAGATGGCCAGTTTTTCCTTGTGTAAGCAGTATTACCAAATACTGTTTTCTGTTCCCAAATAATTGCTAACCAATGAAGCATTAAGTTGACAATAGCCATTTGGCTGTCATTTGCTTTCCAGAATCATCTGGCACTGTGTTTGTTCATTGTGTCTGGGTGTTCCTGTCCCCCTGACATCAAGGCCAGCCCTAAAGTTGCACAATGCAAATTGAAGAAGAGAACCTCTACTTAAATTAATCAATTCAGATTTCTCTTTAACCATTCTGATTATTCGTCACGATTTTCCATGGTCTGGGATCTCTTTGCTTGGACTTTACCACTGGCCAGGATGGTATGACTGCCCAGCAAAACAAATTTAATTTCTCTATCAGTAGCCACATTATAGGCTGTCAAGAGTTCTTAACCATTTTTGATGCCATGGATCCATGCCATTGGTTAAAGCCTATTTAACTATCTCAGAATAATTTTTTAATGAATAAAATAAATTACATAGACTTACAAAAGAAACAATGATACTGAAATATAGTCATCAAGATATTAAAATGTGATATATATGCTGATCTATAAATTCATTTAATATAAGCATTTAAATATGTTATATTATCATTATTATCATAATTTCAGGGTCTGGGTGTGCTTATTAAATAATATTCAGAGATAGTTGCAACAACCTTCCTATAACAGGACAGATTCAGGGGTCCTCTTATATGCACTTTGCTGCCTATGTTAATCATTGAAGAATATGCTTAAATTTCAGTTAGAGTCTAGTGAAAATACAGGTGTGATTTTTTTTCTATTCAGGTTCATAGAACCTTTGAATTCCTTTCACAGACCCTTTAGAGGTCCACAGGCCCCAGGTCAAGAAGAGTCCAGTCTAGGCTAATGCTGTAAAAATTAAACACCTCTGCTGTACCAGTTCACTTTGGTGGTAACAGAAGACGAATGTGAGTTAATTGAGGAAAACAGCTCAAACCACTGAGCCATCTAGGGTATTGAACATATATTAAGTATATTAAACTTTATAATTAAACTATACTGTGGAGCATCCTGTTTCCATCAGGCGAAGACAAAGAACTACTTAAATGTATCATTTCCCAGTTAGTTGATCCATCTTCCTTCCACTGAACTGGCTAGGGCTTGGTCTCGAAGAAATAGCCAGGAGCCTGCCCTTGTAAACAGGGCTCACTGATGGCTGAAGGAATAAGTGTAGACCTAGCGACAGATTGAACAAGGCTCCCTCCGTGAAGCAAGCAGTCTGCCCATGTTCCCAGATGGAAGAAGACGCATTGTAGGGATACTGATCAGCATTAGTGCCCTTTGCTGGATTTGGGAGACAAGTCATTCCAGATAGGACCACAGTTGGTCATTCCTTGTAGCCTTGCTTCTCCTCCACAAAGCTGCCATGTCTGAGCTTTCTCATTTCTGAGCTACTGCTTGATGAACGTATGGCAGACAGGGGGTGAGGTGGAGAGACAGACAGAACCCTAGTAGGAGAGCAGTACTTTTTAAATTTTCCAGATGCCCATACAAATAACTGTACACTGTTTAAGAGCCCAAGGAAAAATTAAAAACCCACCCTTTATGGAAAAGAAGAAACCGAAAGAGATGTTTTTGAATAAGATCCTCTCAAACAAAACATTTTTAGAACACTCATTCCCTTATCGCAGCATTCAGTAAATGTTTATTTTTTTTTCGATAATAACAACAACTTGTTAAAATGCTGTCCAGCCGATCTGAAAGCTGAGCAGAGGAGGAAGGGGATGCTTGTCATTGCCTTCTCTCCTTTCCAGCCACCACAAATATTATGCTCTTGCTATTTTGTTTAACTTGGGCCGAATTCCCTTCATAGAGTAACCAGGAGGGAGAGCTGGGTCCATTAAGAATAAACTTCAAAAACCCTCTGGCTTTGGGGCTTTCTTGTGTTATTCCACCTCAAACCCAGAGGATATGAAAGATGGGAAGATTAGCGAGGGTTTTGCCCTGGCTGTTCTTTTACTGAATGGCTTCAGAAATGCCAATTGAAATAATTATCAAGCCATTATGATGATTTGCATTAAAAATGGTAACTTAAGCAAGCAGTCCCTGTGCTTGGAGGAGGGCAGTTGGGGGGTAGCATTTAATGTTATAAAAGGCCCATTGAAGCCATACTAGCTTTCTGGCTTTAGGAGGCTTACCGCACAGTAGTTCATAAAAAGGTTATTCTTCCAGCTCTATTTATACTCACAGTACTTACAGTGCATGCTCCCCATGCACCCATTCCTGGTATTGATTTGTGTCTGTGCCCAAATTATCATCTGGCACAGACAAGGCAGCTGCTTCTGGAGATGATGATGCAATGCTTGGAACAGGGCAAAACAAAGGACCTCTTACCAACACTTCCTTTTGCTGCTTAACTGAAAATACCAGAGTACTGGTACCATTTCCTACTCCCTACCCCCGCTCAATTGTCTCATGAAAGCCAATGGCTTACCCTGAGTCTCCTTTCAGAGTGTACTTAAAAGTACAAGGCAGGATAGTATGGGTTCTAATTCTCTTCAAACTCACCACTTTCCTCAGTGAGGAAATTTTACCTTATTTTACCTTATAAAAGATGTCATCTTTGTCTTGTAATCATCACAGACATTCAGTGGTCTTGTGGAGGTGGGAGGGCAGAGGGCCTCATGAGTGACAGCTGGCAGTTTTGAAAGTTATAAGGGGAGGGACACAACCCATATGCAGGACCATGTGGCCTTGGAAGTCATCTCACAGGTGACAGGGTTCAAGACATGCTACCCCAAAATACCACACCTGGGAATATTGAACATTTCAAGTTGAAGGAATCTGAGAAATGGCATATGTAGAAACGAGCAGGTCATAAAACCCTCATGTGGATGTATCCTTCCTACACCCAGAGGAAAGAGGCTTCCTTATCTCTGAAGAGTAAGGGACACAGAAAGGAATCAGAATGAACAGGTCTTGCTAAATTTCCCCATTTACTACACTTGGCTCATACTCTTTGCCCTATACTATCTTTCTACAACTTTCCACTCTTCTTCAAACATACCATAAAAACACAGTTTTAACCATTTACTTGGGTCTTCATTTCTTTATGAAGCCTTCCGCATCATGTAAAAGTTATATTAAATAAATTTTATGTTTTCTCCTGTTAATCTGGCTTGATCATCAGTTTAATTTTCAGACCTGGCCAGGGGCCCTATGAAGGTCAAGGAGAACTTTTTCCTCCCCTATGCAGGTAATGCCTTAAACATTTGCTGAAGGTGACCAAAGTTATACCAGGTGCTGTTGGACCAAATCAGCACAACTGAGTTCTCCAACTTTAGTGTGCCCATTTGCCCAAGGAGATGGACAATAATTTAGACTTGTGCACAATGTTCCTAGATAATCTGATTCCACACATCTGTCATGGACCCAGGAATCTGTACTTTTATTAAAGTGCTTATAGTGCTAGTGAAAGAAGGAATACCACAATAATTTTTGAACATTTCATAACAAACCTAAATAAAAATGTATGAATTGTAGGTGTATAGCGTAGTGCATTCTCACAAAACAAACACTTCTGCTATCTAGCAACCACATAAAGAAGGAAAATGTTATGAGTACCTCAGAAGCCAACTTTATGCTCATTTCTAGCAACTGCTCCCACCAAGGGTATCCTGATTTCTAATACCATAGATTCCTTTGACCTGTTTCTGAACTTTATATAAATGGAACCATAAAGGACTTTTTACTTCTTTTGCTCAACATTACATTTATGAACTTTATCCATAAGTTGAGTATAATTGTAATTCATCACTTGTCTTAAAACAAAGATATTTTCTCAACACTTGCTTTTTAGTAGGTAGGTCTCATAGGTGTGAGCACTTGAGAGCTTTTAAAATTATTGTTAACTTCTCTTCCAGTAATGAGTCATTTAGTTGACCCTAGGTGTTGAACACAGAACCCCCTTGAGATACACCAAGATGAATTTTCAGGCATTTATTGTTTGCTTTATTAAGTCTTCTGCTGAAACAAATACTTAAAACATGGAAGATTAAGAAGTAGTATAGAACAGACTTAAGGAAATAGGTGAGAATGAAGGAAGTGTCTGTGCTTAAATTTTTAAGTTCACACCTGAGATTGCTCTATGGAAAGTGCCTTTTCATGGGGATTAAATTCCAAGTGGTTTAGGATAGCAGTTCTCAAAAGACAAGGCCTGCTCCTGGGCCCTGGAGCATTGTGGGTTTGCTGATCCACATGGTCGAGGCTTACCAGCTTCATTCCCTAAAAACAGATGATCCAAAGATGACCTGCCATTTAACCCCAAGCTTACCATCTTATATGACCTCTTCCTCTAATACAGAACCCTTTTCTAGTAAGCTAGGTAAATTTGATGACCACACTAATGCTTGAAGTGCCAGTTGTCCTGAGCAGCTTCTCCAAGTGCCCGTGTGACCTCTGAGCTAGAATACATGCAGAAGCACATCCTGATTCTGGGTGCAGGGTTCTTTAGGTTGCTTTTCCTGTGAAATTTCAGAGAATGGGCTGGGAGGTCCCCTTAATCAAGTGTTTGGTTCTCCTCATCACTGTTCTTTATTTGAAGGTATATTAAAAGCCAGGTTCCCCTTTCCCAATATTTTATAATTAGTTTTGATACTAAGGCTTTGCAAAGCAGTACACAAAGGTTGAAAGAAAGGAAGATGGAAAAGGACTAGTGATCCAAATCATAATTCCATAATCACCTCTACTAGAATACATGTTAAGTAAGTGGATCATTTTATATTATTACGAGATTCATGTTCAGTTAGAGAAATATTTTATATACCAGATAGACTTCGCATTTCTTAGACATTTATCAGCCATTTTCTGGATGGTGATGTCTAATATCCACTCAACAATTGCACCAAAACACTGAAGATGTGCAGTGTGAACACATGTACATGTTGGGTGCCAGGAACAGATCCCTTTGTCAGAATCATTTAACATTTTTCTTCAGTGGTTTGGGCTTTCATGATGATCCTCTGTCATAGTCCACATTCTCCCAGAGACAGTCCCCTGAGCCAAGTGATTTATTTAATGAAGAGCTCCCAGGAGAAACCAGTAAGGGACTGAGGCAGAAAGGACAGGGAAAGGGAAGAAGCCAAACAATTGCTTGACATGTCAAACTCAGCCTAAGACCCTGGGGAACTCTGGAGAGTAAACATCTCAAGTACTTCTGTTTTCCAATCCAGTGAGGCAATTCCATTGCCCATGGGTAGTCTTCTGAAGATGAAGCAGCAAAAGCTGGGAGATAGGTTGATAGACCTGGTCAAAGAAATGCAAGAGAATTTGAGCAGGACACCAAATTATCTACTACATTATTTAATTATGGTTATCATTTCAGTAGTAGTAACAAAACAATAGTATCTCTATACTTTCAGCAGGATACCAGAGAGCAGAAACCACAGCATAGTCAAATACCCCATAAGGGAAGATAATGTTACAGGGAACATGCCATATACTATAGAATGGCATGCCATGGCATTTCTTGGAATTATATTACAATCAAAGGATCTGAATATTAGAAGAAGAACAAATGTATCAGAAAGAGGAAGCAAGTAGGATTTTAGCCAAACATGGGGAATAAGAACTCTAGTGGTGATGTTTCTCCAACTTCAGTCCTTTAGTTGGATCTTCAATTCTTGAAGAACTGAAAAGCATATGAAGTTCATAGGACTTAATGCACCCTGATACCATTCCTGTTTCCAGCTCAGTTCCTCTTCATAGCTTGTCAGTTGGTCTCATCTGGTGATGCCGTTTAAGTTGCAAGTAGGAACATTGGCTAAGCTACTTCACTTCTCCTTAACTTTAATATGTTCATCAGTAGCAAAGAGGAAATAGAACTTAATTCCAGGAATTATGTTATAGTTAGATGAGTAAGTAAAGTACATAGCAAAATGTTTGGTTTATGGTGTGTATATAATAAGATATCAATTTTTATCAGATGGTGCAGAGGGGATGGCTTTTCTCTGCTCCATAATATCAGAGACCTCAGCTAGGAACATGAGATTGCTTGAAATGATTCAAGGAATCAATGAGGCAGGAATCTTCCTGAGGCAACTTCACTCACATATCTGGCAGTAGACGTCACCTGTTACCTGGGATGTCATTTGGAACAAATCACATGACCTCTCCATGTGGTCTAGGCTCCCTCAGAGCATAGTGAGTGCAGAGCAGTCAGACTTCCTATTTATGGCAACCCAGGGCTCCAAAGGAGAGTATCCAAAGGAGAGGCTTAAAGTGGATGACCTTTGTGATCAAGTCTCTCAAGTCATACAG
The DNA here is from genome assembly GCA_003697995.1 of Taxidea taxus jeffersonii. Lineage (NCBI taxonomy): Eukaryota > Metazoa > Chordata > Mammalia > Carnivora > Mustelidae > Taxidea > Taxidea taxus. The sequence goes on from RCUC01149447.1 coordinate 7,291, forward strand.
TCACTTACAGCTCACTCTGCTACTAGTGAGCTGCAGACTCACCATATAAAATGGAAGGGGACATAAATTCCACCTCTCGAAAGAAGACATGTCAAATTACATGAAGCTATTACTTTTTAACTACCAGAGCAAAAGTAAACTAAAAGATATTCATGGTTCTCTATAGTTGTGCCTATGTGAAGATTGCTTATTATATAATTTTAGGCTATATCTAAAATTTTCTAACAATCCAAAGCCATCAAAGGAATTTAATGGCATATAGGCTCAGTATCCTGGCAGACAACACCATTCTTACTTAGTTCTCAGAATCCAAATATAAATCTGGCCACAGGGCACTTTGCTCCCTGATAGGATCTTGCATAACATATAGAATTTTAGTTTTTTCCACCAACTTTACAGCAGGGAAGGTCTATAGCACATAGAAGTTCTAATGAAAAATGTGCTTTAAAAATCCTATTTCACTAAGCATTCTTTAAAAGGTTTTATTTGTTCATTTATTGGGGGTGGGAGGGAGGAGCAGAGGGAGAGGGACAAACAGACTCTGCAGTGAGCATGGAGCCTGACATGGGGCTTGATCCCATGACCAGAAATCATGACCTAAGCCTAAACCAAGAGTCTAACACTTAACTGAATGAGCCACCCAGGTGCTCCTCCCTGAACATTTTTGTGAAAAAGACTAAAAACTAGTTTTGTAGCATTTTCCACACTGTATTACATGGGAAAAAAATTTCCTGATAACACTGCTATAGTTGCTCCTCCAAAAATCCATGCATGTCAAATAGATTTAAAAATTTATGAAACTAAATTAAACAAAGCTAAATTGGGTTTTCTACTGCAGGACTTTTCAGAATCTTTACTTTGGTAATGGTGCCATGAAATTCCAAGTGGTTGATATAATTTGCAGCTTGTTTCAGATTTACTTAATGAAGGCAGGGTTATTATCTAACAGAATATGCTTTGTGAAGTGGGAGATGAGACAGTAGATATAGATCAAAAATGAGTTGACCAAACAGAGAAGAGGGATGGACTTTCCAAGAGACGCCCTACATATCATTATGTATCAAGAGCCCCCCAACATATCTAATGAGATCAAGGCTACTAATTGTGTAGTGGGTTACCGGTTGGTAAGGTTGACACAATGGGAAGCTTGCTGTGGTATTTTTTTAAGTGTATTCATGGGTGTATGCATGTGTATGCTTCCACATTCTTTACTGGCAAAATCAATAGGGCTTAAAGAAATAAAGTCTATTTTACAACATTCAACTCCTCATTGGTTTTCACCCCATGTGAAGTCTAGTTTTTATATTTCCTGAGCTTCATCCCCTTTTCATTCCTTCTCTTTCCAACATATTAAAAAGAATGAGTAATGAGGTAATTAAGATTGTTCAACACTTTGGAACTGTTGGAAATTCAGCTACCAAATGATGCACATCGGATTATAGATCACTGAGAAGCACACTGGTTATTGAACAACAACAGTCATCAAAACCATACAAAATAGTGGACTTCCTAGGAGAGAAATAGGTTCATGTTCATAATTTGATAAGAATGCTTTACAACTAAACTACAAAAACACAAGGGTTGAGAATAGTGCTTGGAAAAAAATGGAGGACTGTTCTTTTTTTTTTTTTCCCCATTTTACACAACTATGTCTTGGCCCAATTTCTTGTAGGTCGTGTATGTGTGTGTGTTTAATGCATAGTGCAAATTAAAAGTAGAAAGCAAAACTATTCACTTAAATATTAGTCTAATCATAGTATCCCAGTACTTGAAGAGATCTTGTAGACAGCAAAAATGGCCAAGGCTTCACCACCACCACCACCACCATCACCCCCACCACCACCACCCCGCCCCTTAGAATCATGTTTTTGTCGTGTAACCTTTTAGGGCCCTCCCAGCTCAAACTGGTGGCAGCCAAGTGACTTGATCTGACCACTGAGATGTTAACAAGGATGACACAAGCAGAGTCTGGAAAAGCACTTGTAAAACTAGGATTGTTTTCTCTCTCTCTCTTTTGCCTCTGTCATCACCCTGAGAATATGTCCAGGCTAGTCTACTCAAGGATGAGAGACATAAGGGGTTAGACCTGAGTCACGTCAGTCCCCTCAGCCAAAACCAGCCTAGACTAGCTGACAACCAGTGATCCCCAGACACGAGTCCCCCTAGCCAAGATCAGAGGTACTGTTTAGCTGTCTTTCTGTGTGTGGACACCACATACCACAGAGGCTTCACGTGGTAACTTCTCCCTCTTTACTAAGGGAATAGAGAGCTGATATAGGATATTTAAAATAAATCTGCCTAGCCACCTTATTTTACACAGACTTAGTCAGTTAAGTAAATTTTCCCTGAAGACTGGAATTCACATTCCAAGTCTTTGTCTAAATAGCTGTATGGCTATGGACCAGTCACAATCTCTTCATGTTTTACTTTGTCATTCTCTGCAAAACCGGGTACCTTCCTTATTTACCTCTGGTTGAGCATCTAAAGCATCATCTAAAATATTGTTACGGTAAATTTTGACCACCTAGAAAACTTTGGTAAAAAGTCAGTTATGAAAAGCCTGAGCATCTCTGAGGGCAAGAAATTCATCTCTTGGTATATAACATGTTCTCAGCAGCAAATTAATAAGTGAACAACTGTTAGTCAAATTTTCCAGGTCAATAAGCAACTTTAAGGGAGGCTGTTATTAGCATATAGATAGTTACAGCTTTGCCATATAGAAATAAAAGGAGAAAATAGACAGCCAGGCCACCTGGAAGATCATTTTGTTGTAGAGAAATATGGAGGAATGTGGAAGGAATGGCAACATACGTAAACATCACCTTCTTGAGAGAATTAACACTGATGGAAACACCTATAAAAGTGAGGGTTGGGTGGAATGCAAATTACAATAAATACTACATTGTTGTGATTTAAATAACAGATTTAAATAAAAGAATTCTTTTATAAGATGGAACAGTTACAATTTTAGCAGTACATTTAAGGTGTCTGGCATGCACACTAAATTATATCCTTCCACTGGTACTTTATACCCAGTGACATCACATTGGTATAATCTTAATACTTAAAATATTTTAATATATATATTCTTATGAAACTTGCTTTCTTATACTTAAAATATGGCTTGGAGACATTTTTATATCAGAACATATAAATCTAGGGGAGCCTGGGTGACTCAGTCATAAAGCATCTGCCTTTAGCTCAGGTTATGATCCCAGGGTCCTGGGATGGAGCCCTGCATCGGGTTCCCTGTTCAGCAGGATGCCTGGTTCTACCTCTCCTACTCCCCCTGCTTGTGTTCCTGATCTTACTATCTCTCTCTGTCAAATAAATAAACAAATAAGCTCTTAAAAAAAAAAAGCATATAAATCTACTTCATTCCCTTTAACTGTTGGCCAGTATTTTATAGTAAGAATCTACCATTCTTCCATTTGTTTGTTACTAAAGAACACTTTATTGAACATCTGTTAGGTGCCAGGTACAGTTCTAGAGGCTAGGAATACAAAAACAAATATTCCATCTCCAAGAGTTTATTTTTGGGGGGAGTGGGAGACAGATGATAAACCCACGGTTGGTATAATTTCTGATAACGAAAATTGCTATGAAGCTATACAAGCTGCTGGGCCAGGGACCAAAAGGTATGTGAAAAGACACTCAACGTTACTAATCATCAGTGAAAATAAGTCAAAACCACAATGAAGTTATCTCCTCACAGCTGCTAGAATGGCTATTCTCTAAAAAAGAAGAAATAACGAGCATTGGCAACGATGTGGAGAAGAGAAAACCCTCACGCACAGTTGGTGGGAATGTAAACTGGTACAGCCACTATGGAAAAGAGTACGGAAGTTCCTCAAGAAAATAAAAATAGAGATACAATATGATTCAGCAATTCCACTTCTGTGTATTTATCAACGAGAATGAAAACACTAATTGAAAAAAAAATCTGCACTCCCATGTTCATTGCAGCATTATTTACAATAGCCAAGATTTACACATATATATATACACACATATACATATGTACATATTTATACATACATATACATATTTATACATAGATATACATATATATAAATTTATACATATATATACATATATATAATTCAGCAATAAAAAAGATAAATATTATCTAGCCATAAAAAAGAATGAAATCTTGCCATTTGTAACAATGTGGGTGATGGACTCAAGGGTATTATGCTAAGTGAAATAAGTTACAGAAAAGCAAATATCATATGATCTCACTTATATGTGGAATCTAAAAAAGAACTACAAAAACATGCTCATGGATACAGACAACAGATGGGTAGCTGCCAGATATAGGGGTTTGGGGGATGTGGGTGAAATAGGTAGAAAAGGTACAACTCTCAGCTATAAAAAGTCCTGGGAATACAGTGTACAGCATGGCAACTACAGTTAATAACACCATATTTATGCATATTTGAAAGTTGCTGAGAGTAGATCTTAAATGTTCTCATCCAAGAAAAAAAAATTTACTATTCTATATATGGTAACAGATGTTAACTAGACTTACTGTGGTGATCATCTTGCCATATTTACAAATATTGGGTCATGTATACTTTAATATAAAGTTGTATGTTGGTGAAATTTCAATAATAACAATAAAAAAGCTGGGCCAGAGAATAAGAGTTTTCAAGGATTTGTCGTGTTATTTGGAATAGGGGCTTAGGAGGTCTCTATGAGGACATTTGAGCAAGATAGGAATGACGTGGGGCACCTGGGTGTCTCAGTTGGTTGAGCATCTGACTCTTAGTTTCAGCTCAGGTTATGATCTCAGGGTGGTGGGATTGAGCCCTCCATCAGGCTCTGTGCTCAGCAGGGACTCTGTTTGTCTCTCTCCCTCTGCTCCTCCCCGCTGCTTGCTCACTCTGCCAAATCAACCAATCAATCAATGATATAAATGATGTAATGGAGAGTGAGATGCAACAGTCTCAGGGACAAGCATGCTGACAGTGGGAAGGACCCTTCTGAGATCCCCACAACATGCCGCACACTAAGAGCTGTGCATTAGCTCCTGTAATCCTTCCATGTCCCCATGGAGGAGGTACTGCCCTTACTCTTAGCATAGGGATCCCCTCTTTTCAAATGAAGAAATAGAAGCTTAGCTGGGTAGATGTGGAATCTAAGAGAACAACAACAAAAACATGCTCATGGATACAGAGAACTGATGGGTAGTGCCAGTGGTAGAGGGTGGGGGGATGGTGAAACAGCACAGCATGTCAGTGGTTGAGCTGACGTTGAAACCCAGCAGCCTGGTTCTGCTTCAGTGCTCTTAACCATCACTCTCTACTGCCTGCAGCCCTGAGTGAGATCCCACCTGGCTTGGTCTAGGCCAGGGTGGCTGGACCACCATTAGCAACAGGGACTCCCTCTAAGAAGGAAAATTCTTTTAATTTATAAAAATCACCTGACATACTTACCTCCACTTTGTATCTCATTCCCCTGCTCTGTCAGGATTCCAGGCTGACAGATTGGCAGCCCTCCTTGACAGAACTCAAAAGAGCTATTTTATTTTAAAGACATTGACCTTTCCTCAGCATCCCAGGATGCCTGCCAGTCTATCCAGTGCAGGGGGTAAGATTTAAACCACCAGGTGGTACATTAGGTGGTAAGATGCTTATCCTTTTTCATCACCTGGGTTCCTGTTCCCACAAGAGGACCCATAAATGGATTGATTTATGACCCGATCTAAGTCATGGTGGTAGGACAATATTAGTGTCGCTTCTGTAGTCCTTGATCCAAAGCACTGCCGGTACATTTGCAGGTGGTCGGCCAAAGGGCAAGCTTCTGAATCCCCAGATACTGTTAAGAAGCTGTGCCTCTCCTACAAGACCCAACAGAGACTACAATAATTCTCATTACTCATTTTTCTGGGATGTGTCGGCATGAGGTGTAGGGGAGGAAAAAAGACATTTTGCTAGTGTGTGAGCCACTATCTGGGAGACAAGAGCCACTCCATCACCAAGTCATTTAGAACTCCTGTTTGGAATCCAGGAATCCAAGTTTGGAACCATAATGTGCCAAATGACCCCACCAGGACCTCTGCAAGGAGTGGCATTCCTTCTTCTGAAGTTAATGCAATTCAAGCTTTTATATGGAGAGACTTATTTTCCCTACAAACATGATAAAAATCTCTGCTGATAGTCAACATTTCCGTGACAAATTCTTTCCAGAATTCTCTGCCTTCCTCATTTTTTAGACTTCTACTGGTTTGATTTCTTAAATAATTTCCCTTCCACTGTCTGTATGACAAGTATATTACAAAAATCCATCATTTCACTGTGTTAAACAATGTTGCACTGCATATTTTTGAAAATCCTTTTTTTATTTGTGGAAAGGTTTCTCTAGGTTAAAAGATTTTATTTGTTTGAGAGAGAGCGTGCAACAGAGCAAGCAGGAGCTGGGGGGAGGGGCAGAGGAAGAGGGAAGGGAACAGACTTTGTGCTAGGCAGGGAGCCCTGGACAGTGGGGCTTGATCCCAGGACCCTGAGATTATGACCTGAGCCGAAGGCAGAGGATTAACCAACTAAGTCATTCAGGTGCCCCTATTTCTTAATTTAATAATGCCAAATTCCCTTTGATAAAGACTTTACTGACTTCTAGTCATTCCACCGTTATATAATACTTCCCATTTCCCCAATGACCAAAAATTATTGCTAAATATTATGCAGTTGAATAATTTTCATAAGCATATTAGCTATTTATAGTTCTTATGTAAATTACTTGTACATATTTTGCTCAGTTACTGTTTAGAGTTTAATAGAACTTTTCTATAAAACCAATGAGGCATTATGCTTTTATTAGGGTGTAATTGACAGTATTTTAATTTCTTGTATGACTATTAATGTATCAATATTTTCTATGTCTTCTGAAGACTACAGTATTTTTTATATTTTCCTAGAAAAATCGATGATCATTAAACATTTATTTGATATTAATCAACTAGTAGGAATCCTGGGTCTAGCACTCTAAATCAATAAACTATGCTAAAATTATAGCTTTCAGAATGTATTACTCTGTGTGAACAAGATATGCTCAAGCCCAACTGTTAAAAATTGTGAAGTTGTCTCAGTCTTTCTATGTTCCTAGGTTGTTTATGCTTACAAAAGAAACAAAACAAAACAAAGAACAATTTCCTGTTTCTAAATAAAAAAGGGGGGGCTCTAAAAGACATTTGGACATCAAACAGACCTTACAAAACATTTTGATGAGTTAAGTACAAACGATTCTGAAACATATGGATTAAATTTCCCAAGGAATCACTTGGGTTTAAAAATTAAGAGAAAAATACTCAACAAAACTAGGTTTGAGGTTTGCCAACTCCAAGGCATTTGGTAAATAGTTCAAGACAAATGACAAATCCCAAATTGCCCCTCCCTTAACCAGAGGATGTGTGCAACCCCTTTATAAACTTTGCTCTGCCTTATCTCCTCCCTTAATAGACACAAGTGTCCCAGACTTCTCTAACTCTAGATGTTATGTCTGGCCCTGAAATATATTGTTAATGACAAGAAAGATTAATCAAATAAAGTTTATAATAATAATTCTTATTACTTTTTATAGAACAGTGTTCAGGGTCATCTTCTTTTACCACCAAGCCCATCACTATATTTCTTTTCTTTTTTTTTTTAGATTTTATTTATTTATCTGACAGAGAGAGATCACAAGTAGGCAGAGCAGCAGGCAGAGAGAGAGGAGGAAGCAGGCTCCCTGCCAAGCAGAGAGCACGACATGGGACCCAATCCCAGGACCCTGAGATCATGAACTGAGCTGAAGGCAGAGGCATGCTCTGAGCTAAAATTTTATTAATTTCAGTGAAATAGAAACTGCACACCATTTGATCTCTTGTGACAGTTCTAAAGTTGCTCAAAAAGTCTTTTTTTTTTTTTTTTTTTTTTTGCCACTTAGATCTAAATCTCATTGACTTGATCCAGTGACCTGGATCACTTATTTGGACACTTTTTATTATACTTTGTAGAAAAGCGAAAGGTAAACTAGATCTTCTAGTGTTGACTCTAAGAGAGTAAACAAAATCTCAACCATCTTCCAGACCAATACCTTAGTATCAGAACTCAAGACATAAAATGTACACAAGGATTAGTATGTTCAGGATATTCTTGGAAAATAATTTCATATATGAGATGGGACTCTGTGAATTAAGACAGTATTGCACTTAATTAATTTTTATTTTAAGGGTTGCAAGAGTAAGCCTATAATACAATCCAAAAGCAGATGTCTTCAGGGTTAGTCAGCAGAGATCCCAAACAGCTAAATGGAGGGTGATTAATTGTACCAAAACAGCTTTTCTTTAGAAATTGAGTCAACTCACATGAACATTTTGTCCAAATATATTTTATAAATGATACATTTCATAAATATTTTAGAGAAGCTGCTAGTGGTTTTTATATTAATTTTCTTGCTTTTGATTCATCATGTCTAAAACAAGATCCTTTATATTTGTGTCCAAATCAGTACCACTTCTCTCTAAACCATTTTTCTCCCTCCAGGGTGCATGGGACAGTGGAAAGATAGGACCAGAACATAGGACCAGAGCACTGGGTTTGTGTCCTGGCTCTTATCATTTTTGTTCTGCACCCTTGGACAAATGATGATTTCTCTGATTCTCATTTTGTACTTCTGAAAAATAAAAAACAGAAGCAGCAAGTACAGCCTAAAAAGTGAAACACAGATGTTATCCTGAGGCTTATGTTTATTCTCCAATTCTGCTAATAACATTCCCATTCTCCAGTGGCCTAGACTTCAATCATTGTCTTTTTTTTTTTTTAATTAGCATCCTTCCCCTCCTTCAGGCCATAGTAGGTTGCTATGATTTTCCCTTCTTAATTCATCCTGCATACCACCTCAAGATATAGATATATCTTGCTGAAGCACAGTCTTAGAGGAGGATGACATCTACTTTTAAACCCTTCTTGACTCCCTGTGATTTCAAATCCTGTAACCTGATAATCTTGATCAGAGACGGGATAAATAGATGTGTTCTGGAATACCTAAAAATACTAAAGCTTCTAAACTACTGAAATTTGAACAGTAGATTTACTAAATTTGTATCTATAAAATAAGAATAAAGGGTTCTTAAATGCTTTCCAAAGAATAAAGTAATAGAAACTTGGAGCAGTGACAATTGGTTGAAAACCATTTTTCAAACTTAAAAAATCTTTACCAATTATCAAAGCAATCAATACTTATGATATGTGCCAGGTATTATTTTAAATTCTGGATATAAATTAGTGAGCATTGCTTCTAAGGAGCTTACAGTGTAGAAGACTGAAAGACATTAGGCCAACAAACATGTGAGTAAAAGCAAATTACAATTAAGATATGGAACATCACTATGTGAAAGATACACACAAGGGAATTTGATGTAGCCAGAAAGATCAGACAAGTCTTAGAACAAGTATTGACTGAGACGAGGAATATAACAATGGCAGAAACTAAACAATACATTGGGTTTGGGAGTGGGAGGTGAGAGTAAAGCATCCCAGACAGAGAGAAGGAAAAGCAGGCACAAAGGCCCTGTGGTAATCAGAATCAGAAGTTGGAGGAACCATAAAAAGTTGGCTATGGCTGGAGCACAAAGAGTGACATAAACTGTGTTATAAAAAGGCTAGAGAAGAAATCTGGAGCTTATCTCAATGAAGATTCAGTTCTAGGTAACAGAAACCACTTTAGTAGCTTAAAAAGAAGGTGCTTATGAAATAGGCTTTAGTCAGTTGCCAGAATTTCTGGAAGGCAGGGGAGCCAAACCTGAATACCACACAGTCAAGAGAGACCCAGCAAGGGGAAATTTCATAGAACAATCTCTTGTTTTTCACCACTGATTACTTAATATCCAACCAGCCAGGACCTAGACATCAGAACCTCTGGTATAGCTGGACCATTCCCTTGAATAGCAAAAGAACTGCACAAACTTACAACATTCCAGCACCTCTCCAAATACCCCAAGGAAAGATGTGGTTGGTGGGAGCCAGCCACATATCCTACAAAACAGTAGTGCAAGGACACGGAAGTGTTGGCGGGGAATTCTCCTTTCCTTAGGAAGTCAGGATTGACAAAAGGAAAAATAATTACAATGCAAAGAGAGGAGGTTTCAAAAAGCTTAAGGCGTTTAAAAAAAATGACAGTTATCAAAGAAATGAAGTCTGGCTGGAGATATATACCTGTGAATCATTGATGTTGTCATTATAATTAAAGCAGAGAACGTGGATGAAGCTATATGATGAGATCGCAGATGGAAGATGGGAGAATACCCTTTCTGTAGACATTTGACAAACACCGTGTTAGGTGCTGCGAGTCACTAGTTCATAGTCAAGCTGGAGATACTGGTTCCAAGTAGATAATTATGACATACTATAGCAAAGCTACAATCAAGTCTTGTATAGAATACTGTAGAGTAATGGAAAGCAATGGCTCACTTTGCTCAAAGCAAAGAACACTCACATAAGGAAGGAAATGCAAGAGAAACAAAATATCTGTCTTTCCTTATTCATTTTTCCGACGGCCAACTGAGGATCAGCCTTGGGGTCTTGATTTGGCCCTTGAGTCCCAGCATTATTATTTCTTTTCTTGCTTGCTTCTCATCTATTTGTTCTTCTTCTTGCATTCACTGTCACTATCAACTATCCAAGTGATTCTGCAAGTTGAAATCTGGAAGTCACACTGAGCGTACCTTCCTCACTCCTCACATCCTGTCAATCAACACGGGTTTTAAATTCCATCGCAGAAGTATTTCCCAAATTCGATGTCTCCCCTAAACAACCAAATCTCTCCTTCCTCTAATTCAAGGGTCCACCAGTTTTTTTTCTGTAAAGGACCAAAGAGTAACTAGGTTCAGAGTTGTGAACCAGAGGTTCTTGCCATAAGTACTCAACTCCATGGCTGTATTGTGAAAGCAGGCACAACAACCCATAAACAAATGCATTGTGGTGGTGTTCAATAAAGCTGTGTTCAAGTCCGCTGACCCCTGCTGACTCTAGAAAGAACATGAGTCATTGTCCTAAAAACAAATCAACTTACGTGCCTTTGTTGTTGCCCATTTCCTGCAGAAGAAAATCTATATGCCTTTGCCTCTTGAAAAGAGCCTTATGATTTTCCCTAAACAATTCCCTGCTTCCTTCTGTCTCCTTCTAGCTTCTAAAAAGATAGATAGTGATATCTATCACTTGTATGTTTCTGAACCTTCGTACATGCTGTTTCTGCCTTCTTGTTTTCCTGGCAAATTCTACTCATATTTCTACACCCCATTCAAATGTGAGTACTATCTGTCTTAGCAGCACTCTCCATTATTCTTCTCCAAGATTCTATACCAACCTCTCTTGTAGCTTTGGTATACTACATTGTGATTATCCACTTGGAAGAGGTTTCTCGCACTTGACTGAGCTGTTAACTCACAGCACTTAATCCAATGCTTGTCAAGTGTCTACAGAAAGGAGAAATGATAAATACAAAATGTTAAATGAAAGAATGTGGGAGAGAATAGTCAGAAAGGGGAGAAAAAGTACATTTTAAAAAATTGGGTAAGGGGCGCCTGGGTGGCTCAGTGGGTTAAGGCCCCTGCTTTCGGCTCGGGTCATGATCCCAGGGTCGTGGGATCGAGCCCCACATCGGGCTCTCTGCTCTGCGGACAGCCTGCTCCCTCCTCTCTCTCTCTGCCTCTCTGCCTACTTATGATCTCTGTCTATCAAATAAATAAATAAAATATTTTTTTAAAAATTGGGTAATATAAAGTAAGTGGGGGAGAGAGATTTTATTCTCACAATTATTATATAAGACTAGCTATAATAAGCTAACTTTTAAAAATATAATAAGCCCAGTTTCCAAGCTTAAATAATAAAATAAACATGTAGAGAACTAGGGAAGTTTCTCCCATTTCAGGAATTGAGAATAGTGCCCAAATTCTGGAATCCTACATTGTTTATTTCCCTCTGCCCACTTTGGTGCACAGTTTTAATTCTGCCTAGGACATTTCTATTTTAAAAGAGTGTTGTTGAGGCAACAGAGCCTTAAATCACAGAAAGAAATCTGGAGTGCTGAAAGTTCTAGCTTTATGGGCAAGACAATTTGCAAAGAAGGTTCCATGCCCAGACTTCCCTTGAAATCATCTCAAGCAGATAATTCTGAGTGAACTGTGTTTGGTGCTGCCTTTTGCAAAGGATTAAGTGAGGCTATCATTCATCCCTTCCTTCTCTGGTACAAAGCAAACCCTAACCTGGCTCTAGGTGAGGGAGCCTTGACAGTTGAAGAGAACACATGCAACAAGCCAGAACAATTTAATGTTCAAGAGCAGTGAGAAGATGTATTTGGTTTTGGGCCATTAGGCTCATCTCCATAAGCCTCGGGCACCTCCATGTCTCCTGGGTCTGCCACCATGCCATAGTTGTCAGTTCTGCAGAAATACTTGGAAAGAAGACAGGAAGAGAAACTGGGAATTGAACAAATTATCACATGGTAATGTATCTGCACAATTTAAATCAAATGTCTCTGGGCCTAGACCTCTAGGGCAACATGTCTTTCAGTGGATTTGTTTTTGGACTATCTCTTCTCTCATATAAAATACAGTGAGTCATTGGACACTATCGGGGGCCCATCCAGATCACCTTCGGAGGGCCTGTAGGGTTCTTCCAGCAGTTGTCCAGATCTGCTGCTAAGGGCTCATAGCTCCCCTCTTCTCCAGAGGATTGCCCCCAGCTGAGCAGGAGCCACTTTGCAGGGGAAATTATATGCATGACTTCCCTGCTCCCTTGCCTCAAGTGTGGCCAACGCTGAGTGCAGCTGATACTCCAGAGCTCCCTGTGGGATCAGGCTGAAGGCAGACTCCACGTCAGACTCCTTGCTCAGTTCCCTTCCCTGACCCATCCTGCCTCCCTCACTCCCTTTCCCCTGAGGATCCTTCTCTAATGAATCACATGCACCTGAATCCGTGTCTTAGCCTCCTTCATTTCTAGAACTCCATACCCAGGAGAGCTGTGGGTAAAGTTGGGAATCCCATGAGAGAAAATGGAAGAGCAGGGATCATAAGGAGAACCCAGCCAATAGAAAAATTTATGAGAAACTGCAGGTATCATGTTAAGAAATGAAATCATTTATGTCTTTAAACACATTTATCAATGTTAAATGCCATTAAATGCTCTATATTTGGACTTTAAAATGAAACACTGGATTTCTAGGGGTGTTTGGGTGGCTTAGTCGGTTAAGCATCTGCCTTTGGCTCAGGTCATGATCTGGGGTTCCTGGGATGGAGCCCCACATCCGGCTCCCTGATCATCAGGGAACCTACATGTTTCCTGGGTCCCTTTCCCCGTCTGCCTGCTACTTCCCCTGTTTGTGCTTTCCCTCTGTGTCAAATAAGTAAATAAAATCTTAAAAAAAACAGTGGATTTCTAAAATTATTATATCAAAATGCAGCACACACATGCAACTAAAGGAATCACAAGGATTTAGAATATTCTGCAACTCTTTCTTCTTTCCTTTTTTTCCCCTCCTCTCATTTTAAAACTTTCAATAGCCAGAGCACTGGCTACTTCCCAAAGAAACAGAATATCTTTAACTCAATTTCATCCTCCCAAGAGATTTAAAGCACTCAATTTATCTGGCTTCTTATTAAATTATAAAATCTTGTAGCCATGAGATAATTTTTGAAGGACCTGTTTTATCTTTTTGCAGCAGAAGAGCCCCTGCAAGTAAAGAGAGAAACCATTTCAGTCCAAACTGTGGATCTACCCTGGACTAACGGAGTTTCTTTGTTCCTCTGCAAAACTTTCGACCAGCTGCTAAAGCTGATCGCCACCGATGACTCTTTCACAGTGATTCTGAAAAGCGATTCTGATTCCATATGCGGAATCCAGCTTTCTTCAACTTTACACACAAGATCAGAGCTCCGCATTTTAATGGCCATATAACTCCATGAAGAATTATCCTGATTTCTCTGATAGATCATCGCTGCAAAAGGAACTAAAAAAGGCTCCATGAAAGCATTCCACCTGTGTTGCTGGCAGATGACTTGTAAATGTCGCACAGACAGGGCCCTACTACTGGCTCATAGAAGACGCATTAAATAAACGGCTGAACATCTGCTGGTAAATACACAGCAAACAAAAAATGCAGTCCAGTGCCAAACATGTGCACAGTGTGGGCCTCATCTCTGCTCATAAACCAAGCAATGTGTTCTGCTAATCATTAGCAGAGTTATTGATTTTAGATGTGTATCACACAGCTATAATTTTGTCAGAGAGTAGACCACATAAGTTGTTCTTTTTCTGGTTGTTTCATTTTGTCTTATTCCAAGAGTCCGTAAATTGACGACCAGGACAAAAATTATAATTGACATCATCTGTGGGAAATATTTCATAAAACAACAGGCCCAGATGTAGGATTAAAGCCATGTGGTAGTAAAATACCCCACTGAAAAAGGGCCAGGTTCCATGATTTCTTACGAAAACAGATGTGCTCTTACTCCCCTCTGCTTGTTTTTCAATGCTTTTCTTTTTCTTTTTCTTTTTTTTTTTTTACTCCAAATAATTCCTCACCCCCCAAACTTTTTTCCCCCTCTCTCTTTGCGATTGCACTGGAGAGAGAGTTCATAAATGGATTACAGATGCAGAGTTGTACTTCAAGATCCCAACTGTCACAGTCTCTGAAATCAAATAAATGAAACATTTGGGGAAATTATATTGAACTATGGTAAAGGTAATGAACATCATGCAAACATGTCTGCTTGTCATTTACATAGCATCTTTGGGCATGAACATACGATCTGGACAATGTGAACTACAGAGTGGGGAGTAGGACGTATGTCCTAGATGCAGCTAGAGGGACGACTCCTTCTGAATGCCTCCTGTTCCCACGGGGAAGTTTTCACCTCTGGGGTTGAGATGAGCTGGTGGAAGGCCCCATGTGTACTTTCTATCTTCCTTGAGGTGAGATTTTTGGATAAAGAGAGGGTGCAGAAAAATAAGAACCCACCATCTCCGAGCCTCTACTGGTTCAAGTGCCTTTTAACTACATCCTTGCTGGGTAGGTTCCCCTTTGGAAAAGTCAGGAACCACAGGAGTGGAACCTGGTGGCATAAACACAGGCTATATTGTTTGAAGGCTCATCTGGACACAGGGGAAGGCTGTTTGAAGGCTCATCTGGGGAACTGGACACAACCAAGTTTCCGCCATAGACCTCAGTGTCATATGGAATCCATCACAGTATCACTGATTATAATTAATTAACTCAGCATTTATACTGCATCTCAGCCTTGACCTCTAGTAAGGGGCCAGGATGGCATGGTGTTAGGAGGCCATAATACAGTGTGGAGGAAACTAAATTTCCATTATCATTGCTAAGATCTCAACAGAATATCTACACTTTCCAGCTTTCCCTTTTTAGCCCCTCAAATACTGAAGCAAACAAGAAGTACATAAAGTTGTTTAGGACCAAAGAGACTGAGTCCAATTTTCCTGTATTATTTCTTTAATTTATTTTCTTGGGGTTGAATGAAGACTAGAATTCAAAGTACCAGCTGGACTCCAGAAGACCAGAGCTGAATAATAACTTGGGATCATTTTTAGCATCTTCCCTTCTGCCAGTTTCTATCACACCCAGTTCAGTACTACAGTAATGCTTGGGTTTTAAGTATTTTGGGTGAAATGCTGCTGGACATCTCTGAGTTTGTGCTGAAAATGAGTTTTTTAATTTCTTGATTTTATTGTGATATGATAATATTAAAAGGCTAGTTTTAAACCATTCTGACCATTTTAAAGTATGCATTTCAGCGACATTAATTATATATACTCATAACGTTGTACAAGCCCATCACCACTATCTAAAACTTTGCCACCATCTCAAACAGAAACTCTACCCGTGAAAGCGTAACTGCCCAATTCCCTTTTCATCTTCTAGTAATCTTCAGTCTACTTTCTGCCTCTATGATTTGTCTATTCTAGATATTTCATGTAAATGAATTTTTTTCTGGCTTGTTTCACTTAGCATCGTTCATCCAAGTTGTCACCTGTATCAGAGTTTCCGTTCTTCTTACATCAAGTTATACTCCATTATAGACACACTACATTTTTTTAAAAAAGATTTTCTATTTATTTGTCAGAGAGAGAGCGAGCACAGGCAGACAGAGTGGCAGGCAGAGGCAGAGGGAGGAGCAGGCTCCCTGGTGAGCAAGGAACCTGATGTGGGACTCGATCCCAGGACACTGGGATCATGACCTGAGCCGAAGGCATCCACTCAACCAACTGAGCCACCCAAGCGTCCCAACACACTATATTTTTTTTATTCGTTCATCTGCTGATGAATACTTGGGCCATCTTTTGCCCATCTTGAATAATGCTTCAACAAACATTGGCACACAGGTATCTGTTTCAGTTCCTGTTTTCAATTCTTGTAGATAGGAATGAAATTGTTGGGTTATATGGTATTCTATGTTTAACTTTTGGAAGAACTGCCAAAGTGTTTTGCACAACAGCTGCACCACTTTATGTTCCCACCATCAGGGTACAAGCTTCCCAATTTCTCCACATCTTTGCCAACATTTGTTATTTCCCCTCAATTTTTATAACCTTCCTACTACATGTGAAGTTGTATCACATTATAGTTTTTATTTGTGCTTCCCTAATGAGTAGTGACGTTGAACATCTTCTCATATGTTTGTTGGCTATTTGTATATATTCTTTGGTGATATGGCCTTTCTCTTCAAGCCCTTTGTTCACTTTTTAGTTGAGCTGTCTTTTTTTTGAGTTGTAGGAGTTATTCATTTATTATAGATATAAAACCCTTTTCAAGTACATAATTTGAAATATTTTCTCTCATTCCTTAGAACCTGCTTTTCCTTTCTTGACAATATCCTTTGATGTACAGAATTTTTAAACTTTGATGAAGTCCAATTTATTTATTTTTCTTTTGGAGGTCATATGTAAGAATTTATTGCCAAATTCAAGACCATCAAGACTTAGTTGTGTTTTCCTTTAGGAGTTTTATGACTATGGCCCTTTCTTATAGGTTGCTGATCTATTTTGAGTTAATTTTTGTATATGGTGTAAGGTAAGAGTCCAAGTTCTTTTCTTTCTTTTTTTTTTTTTTAACAAGTGAATATCCAGGTGTCTGCTAATAATACATTTTGATTCAGGTCTCAGATCAGGATCTGGAGATCAAATTTATGGTATCAAGGATTAAAGATTCTGTGTCTCTAAGGAGTTCTTGATTCACTAACTGGGCTGTATTGACAGACCCACATTCAATGCAAAATTATTTAATTCTGCACCTACTCTATTCAAACATGCAGTTTTACTTATTTTCTCTCAAAAGATTACTGGAGAACTTTGTAGTTATTAAACAACATCCGCAAAGTGTTTCTGTAATCACAAATGGTTGATTATTGAGGAGTTAGAAAATGGAAAAAAAAAACATTTGTAAGGAAGAGAGAAAATCACCTATTACCAATTTTACAGGGACATGGTCATCTCTAGGGGCCCCCAGCTGGGACCTCTGTAGCAGAGCAGGAGAGACTGGGGAGAAGTTCTAGTGGAGAAAGCCCTCCCACGTGTCGACAGGCTCCAATTCTTATTTCATAAGGAAAGTATATAAAACTGGACCTGACTTGAACTGCTGAAAACTTGACCTGTTGAGTAGGGAAGAACAGGGGAAGTGAGCAGATAGCTGAGCACATAAACCGCTGAGTCCGTACTAATCAACAATTTAGGAGGAAAATTACAGCCTTGGGTGGGAGGATGGAGAGAGGAATCTCACTTGACCTGAGAGGAAGATGAAGAGAAAGGCCATATCTCAGTGAAATCAGTCATACCATGTTTGTATTTCTGATGTAGCCCCAAAGCATTGAATCAAGAAACCGAGGCAGGAACCACGTGGGTTAGAAAAATGGTCTCCTGGGATCATTCTAGGAATATGGGCTGTGAAATCTTGAATGGCAAGATTCACCCGAACCCTATCTGATGTTGGAATTGGGCCTTCCCGGCAGCTGGCTCAGAATCACAAGTGCTTGAGCCTGAACATGAGGGAGGCAGGTCTGGTAGCCCTGCTGGGCTGGGATATCAGAAACACAAAATATGGGGTTCAGCTCTGATAGAGAAAAGGCCAGAAACACTTTGCTCCCTGCAGCCATAGTAACTTCTTACCCCATGTCTCTGTGGAAAGAGAAATTAGGTAAGAGCTTTTATTTATAAAGTAGTCTGACATTACATTTATAACTTTTGTTTTCCTCAAGTTAGGGACTTCAAAATCACGTAACAAGAGTATAAAAACAGGACAAAGAATTAAACTACCACAAAATTTGGTAGCTATTTATTTCATGAAAAATGCCCCAGAAAGAACAGTTTCAAATCCTGTGGTCTCATGGTCATCCCACATAGTGAGTTATTATGTCAGTCTTATAGCAAAAAAATAGTTTGAAGAAACAAAGAATCAAGGAATCCCATGATGTGACTCCTTTAGACAAAGAAGATGAGTCTGATGTCCTGGGATGTATTCTTCGAAGCCACTCTGTATCTGAACCAAGACAACAGAGGCAGTAGCTTTCTGGGAAAAATTAAAAGTGTTAGAAATACAAAGAGGAGTTGATAGAGTTGTCAGGAAGAGAAAGACTTTTAGGCTAAGAAGTGACTAAACTAGTGTCTTTGCATCCGACCTGAATGTTCCATTTACTTAGATTAGACCCTTCTGGAAGTTTCCTCATCAACTTCAGATTTGCACTAAGGGATTAGTGGATAAAGAGATACAGAAGAAAAAAAGTGATCGCTTGTGAAAGCTGAGAGTGTTATGTTTGTCATAAACTTTTAGAAGTAAATAAAAGTATATTCTTACTTGCAGTGCTTGGGGAGCTACATTTTATGAGGCCATCTGATGAAATATATTCATATTTCATTTCACATCTACAGGAACAAATTATCTTAAATACTTTTTGTGTGCTAGTGGGGCTTCATTCTTCCAAGGAATACAGGTCCTCATTTAAAAACCAAATGGCAAATCTAAAAAAAAGTGAAACAAGCAGGGTTACTTTTGTGTTTGCTCTTTCAAAATGTTATGGGAAGTGACCTCAGAGCAAACATTTTTATTTTCTCTTCACCAACAGCTAAGACGATAAATATGGTTGTAAGAATTGTTGAGCCCTGAGTCATAGCTCCTTTGTCCCAGACTCTCCTTGTTCACACACCCAGCAGAAGAAGACAAGATTTACTTTTCTGAAATGCTGTTTTCATCTTATTATTTCTTAGTTCAGAACTCTTAATTACCTCCCTAGTGGTCACCGGAGAATGGCATTGAATAGACTTTCAGTCATAAAAGAGATCTTTAATTATACCTAATCCAGTGTCCTTTGCCTTCAACAAAAAGGAGAAACCAATGCCCAGAGAGACTCCGTGAAGTATGACAGGTCACACAGTTAACTTCTGAAGGATTTGTGCTCACAGTTGGCTCTGGCTTCCATTCCCATGCTCTTGGTGGAACAGCATCACCACACAGCCTACAAATAGCCTCTTCGAGGTACTATCTCCTCTAAACTGCCCTTCCCACAACTCTTCAAATACCCAACAGGCCTGGGATATATCATTTTTTTTCTCTATTTAAGATTAGGCTACATTGTTTTAGGAATTCTTCCTGAACAACAGCAGTCTCAGAAACAAACAATATTAGTTATACTCATTTGTCATGTTTCCCTATCTACTTTTATCTATATTCAAAAGCTTCTGATGAACAGAACACTCTTAGCTTTCAGAAGCAATAACCTTTTTCTTCTGTGTCTCTTTATCCACTAAGCACTCATCATGTTACTTGAACATTTACTATAAACTTGTGTTTGCCACACGACACAAATGGATGGATTATGTTGTGGGTTTCTTGTGCTGTAGGTACATAAGAAGTCTCAAAATTCTGTAAAGTGCAAAGTTGTGATATAGACAATATCACTCTATTTCCTGGGCTAAAATTAAGATCATTATGTATTATATATGTTATATATTAGCTCTTGGAATTTTGGAATAAAAAGTTGAGATGGGTATAAGTAAGGAGTGTTTTCAAGGGAAAGGATCCTAGATTGAAAAGTTAAGAGACTGAGGCAAGATCAAATTTGTCACGTAGCATAGAAATAGAAATAGAAATCCAAGGCTCTTAGGTCTTTCTATTTGTTCTCCTTGACCTTTCAAACTTTTTTTTTTATCATGTCTGCATTTTTTTTTACTGAAGTGTAGACACAAAACATATGAGTTTCAGGCATACCTGATACTGATTCGACAAGTCTGTGTTTTATGCTGTGCTCACCCCAAGTGTAGCTGCCCTATGTCACCGTGGGACACTATTACATTACCACTGACTACATTCCCTGTGCTGTGCCTTTTATTATTAAATGACTTAATCATTTCATAACCGGAAGCCTGTATCTCCCATTTCCCTTCACCCAACCCCTTCTCCTCTGGCAGCCATCAGTTTGTTCTCTGGAGTGACAGGTCTGTTTCTGCTCTTTGTTTATTCATTTGTTTTGTTTTTTAGATTCCACATACAAGTAAAATCATATGGCCTAACTTACTTTTATAAGTTATTCTTTCACAGAATTAGGGTCAGAGTATCCTTTTGAACCCCAGTGTTTATGTGGCAATGGCTCACTCTCACTATGTGTTCTGTTGATACCTCTCCAGTGTCCTCTATTTGAACTGAAGCTGTACACACAGATTGCAAATGAATGGGGATTTCACTAGTTTCATTGGTTTGGCCAAGGTTCTTAGCACCAGTCTTGCTCTTAAATCTGGCACTATGATTCAGTTCCTATAGTTACCTAAGATGAAAATCCCATCGTTACCTAAGATGAAAATCAGCTGGACACAGTACATATTTTCAGCAGACCATTTATATGAACATGAGCCAACGTACACATTAAAATCTCTTTATAAGTTGTCCATTGCTTTATTCAGCAAAGTGGCTTCATCTCTGGGAAAAAAAAGAGAATAGATTTTACAGGAGAATAATATACGTTGGTGACCAAATGAATTCTACAGAAGAGAGAACTGGGGAAGTGACAAGCCTGTAAAATGGTTTTTAAAATGAGTCTTATCAAAGGGAAAGAATAATAACACATTCTTCATCAGGAAAATGGTAGAATGCATAGAGGAATTCATTGGAGGGTGTTTTGACAAAAGTAAAAAATTCAGTTCAGTGGATTATATATATATATGTATATATATATATACATATATATGTATATATGTATATATATACTCTCTCTAACTATAAAAATTAGGGCTGATTCAGCAAGCTAATCTGATCATGGTTTCCTCAAGGTTTAACTGGAAATGGTTTACTAATATTCTCCTATGATCCATGAGATCTTCATATGACTAAGTTATTCAGTGATCACATGGGAACCAGCTGAACCTTGAGGGAAAAAGCCTAGATATGTTATATAGTGAAGATTTATCAGGGTATTAACCAATATGCTTTCCTCATTTCCTGTTTGCTTAACCAACAGCAACTTGAGCTGCAGAACATTACCTTCAGTTGCCCCAAAGCAAAGCAAAAGAAAAGAAACAAAACAATCTCTTGGTAGATCAATCAAGTCCCTAGCAGAAAATGTATATTTGTAGAGAATTTTATGATGGAACTAACTCAGAAGTATGGGTAGGGCTAAGGAGACCAACAAGGAATGTGAAAGCATCAGGAACTGTAAGAAGGTTGAGTGAACCCTAGGCTTGTCACTTTGCAGGAGTAAGTGGGGATACAGGTACAGAAGGTGTGGTGACCATGAGTAGAGAAATGGAGTCATGGCCAGAATTATATCCTGGCAAGGACGAAGCAAGGAAGATATTTCCCCTAACACCTTTCTCTTATGAACTTTTACAGATGCATTCCATGAGTCTTTTACAGATACATTCCATGGCTAAGCCCAGTGGAAAGCCAGAGGGCACTGGGAGCACAGTTTTGCACTTTGTAGAGGACAACATTGTAGGACAAAGACGGGAAAAGATAATTCTTCAGGAGTGGCGAATGGAGAATAAACATACCTAGCTTTTAGGTTCTACAAATTCTTTTTTTTTAAAGATTTTATTTATTTATTTGACAGAGAGAGAAAGAGAGCACAAGCAGAGGTAGCAGCAAAGGGAGAGAGAAGCAGGCTCCTCTTTGAGCAGGGAGCCAGATGTGAGGCCTGATCCTAGGACCCTGGGGTCCTGACCTGACCTGAAGGCAGATGCTTAACTGACTGAGCCACTCAGGCACCCCAGGCTCTACAAATTCTAAAAATGTAATTCAGACTTCAGCTTCTGGGAAAATGGAACAGACATACTTTTCCCTATTCCTCCCTCAAGTACAGTTTTAAAGCCTGGACATATTATTACACACATACACACACACTCCAACAGGTTGAAGGAAGAAAGTAAACTAAGGAACCCAGGACACAAGAAATTACTAATTTTCTTCATCAAGCTCTTTCATATAGTCTTTACTTATCAGTAACCAAGGAAGCAAGGCAAACTCACATAAAGTCTTGGGTAACTGGCTTGTTGGTAAGTCTAAATTTACTGGAAAATAAAATTAAATTTTTTTTCTCCCAATCTCTACAGGGTAACAATCAGCATCTTGAATACATCCCATACCTTTCTGGCCAAGATTCTAATTTAATTTAAAACTTTGGTCTCATGTTTTATTTATATCTTTCTACCCTTGCAGGATGGTAGAACTTATGGAGTGAACAGATACTGTGGTCTGTATTTCCTTTTTTTTTTTTTTTGATTTATTTATTTGGCAGAGAGAGACACATCAAGAGAGGGAACACAAGCAGGGGGAGTGGGAGAAGGAGAAGCAGGCAAGCAGGCTTTCCTTCAAGTAGGGAGCCCGATGCGGGGCAGGATCCCAGGACCCTGGGATCATGACCTGAGCCAAAGGCAGATACTTAAAGACTAAGCCACCCAGGCGCCCCTGTGGTCTATATTTCTACTTCTCTTCCTAATCCAACACTTTGCAGCAAAGGAGAGAGTAGTAAAACTTCTTTTCATTCTTTTTCCCCCTCTCCCATCTTGGAACAATCCCTCCGGTGAGGGAGATAGAAGACAACATATACCTAGAGAATGGTAGCCATGCCTTACTATCCACCTCTGTAAGTGAACAACACGACTATCTAACTCCAGAAATCAGAGTGGCTATCTCTTAGCTGTGATGGTAGCTTCCTTGGTAATCTTATGGTTTATGCCTTGCCCCTCACCTATTACGTTCCACACAGAGTCATAAGAATATAGGTTCTTATGGTTTGGGGGGAGGCCTCTTCTCAGGCACAACACACACGATTATTCCTCATTCCTCTGCTTATAGCTAACTACACAAGCCTTTAACTTTTCAGAGATCTAAAAATGAGACACAAGCACACATCTCTGTGTTCATGTACTCCTGAAAACTGGCAGGGCATTCATGCCAACTGTCCTCATTTTTTCCTAGTTTAACTCATTCTAATGGCAACACTAGTATATACCAGTATAGGAAATCCAGTACTGGAAATCAGTGTGAGGAGAGGAAGGCCCGTTAATGAAGATGTGTTCTATTTCTAGAGTGATTCTTTTGAAACCCTCTCTTAATTAGTTTGATGGAATGTGATAAGAAAACTGTATTCTTGCATAAAACACATTGACCTCCTTGCAACTCTAATACTTTCATCTTCCTCCTTCAATGGGTGGATTGCCGAGGAAGGAGAAGGAGATTGGAGAGAAAGGAATGACGAGAAAGGATATGGGGTAAAAGTTGGGATAGCAAGGCAGATTCATCTGCTTCTTACTAAGATCTAAGGAACATGTCCAGTTTCAATTATTGGTGAATCTTTTTAGAAAGTGAAGTATTTAATGGCTGTCTCATTTCAGCTTTGGGACTAGGTACCATTTCATTCTACAGGGAAAGTTACATTTAACTCCTTTTCATGTTAGATGCATCCATGTTTTAAAAGCAGAAAAGATGATTGTATACTCTTATTCCATTACTCCTCCCTCCAATTTATGACCTCTTTCCAACCCAAGAAGACCTCAATTCTCTTATTCTGTAATATCAGACTATGTCCTGAATTGCCTTTGTGCATTGATTTTGGAGCTGATCTGTCATATATTGCTTAAAGGTCAAAGTTTTTGTGCCACTTGTGAATGATGTCAGATGACTTCACAGGGACCTTAACTTAAAAAGTATTCTTCTTTGAGTGAATGGATAGGAGTCAACTCAGTCTTAAATAAAGGTCTTACTAAAAAAGGGGGTAAGAAAAGAATCTTTAAATTGATATCTTTCTTTGGTTTTAATTTTTCTTCTCTTTCTTTTTCTTTGTTTTTCTGGCTATTTTTTCTTCAGATATTTCTCATGTCATATTTTATTTTCCCTCTCCTTGTAGGACTCTAATTATATTGTCATAACTAGAAGAGAAAAGAGAATTGTTTGTTATAACTCACAAGCCTCTTATGTTTTTTTTCTCTATTTTTGATTTTATATTTTCTTGAATATGTTAATTTTAGTTATTTTTAAATCCCTGTCAGTTAATGGTAATTTCTAAATCCTCTCTGAATTTGTTTATATCATTGGTTTTTTCTTCCTTCCTTTTTTTTTTTTTTGGTCACAAATTATTTTTAATATGTTTAAAAATATAGAGGAAAATGTGCATAATATGAAAGCAGAGAGGGAGTATTTTATATAAGTATCAGAATCCAATGGAATTAAAATTCTAGTTTGATATATCAAAGCTTGGAATGCACATATTTGTGAAAAAATTCAGTTTCAAGAAGCTCAAAGACAAAACCAACAAGCAAACAACACAACAAATTAAGACAAAACAAAGTGATAATCAAGGTAAGAATAGAAATCAGTTATTCAGTTATATGTAATGTGTGTGTATATATATGTCAAAGATGGCATCACAGTGCAGCTGATAAAAATGCTCTTTCCAGTAAGGGTGTTGGATCAATAGTCTATCATATGGGGAAAAAAAATCCTGACTTCAACTTCATATCCTACACACAAATCAATTCTGGGTTGATTATAAAGTAAATATAAAAGGTAAAATAGTAACAGTTTTAGAAGAAAACAGGAGAACAAGTTCATGATTTTGGTATGGGCAAATTTTTCCTCAAGGGGACAATAAAGCACTTACCATAAAAGGAATCATTGATGAACTAGTCTACTAAAAAGAAAGATCTTCTATTTATCAAAATTCAAAAAACGGCTATAGATAGGTAGAGGATACTTCAAAGCATATATTTTATAAAAGGTTTAGATCCAGAATATATGAAATATTCCTATATGTCAGTAAGAAAAAAGCAGGCAATATATTCACAAAATAGGAAAAAAAAAAAAACAACAACCAACAACAGCAACAACCCTGAACACATATTTCATAAAATAAATTTTCTAAATGGTCAATAAACACGTGAAAAAATATTCAATATCATTAGTCATAAGACAATGGCGATTAAGTTACCATGTACCCACCAGCATGATAAAGTGAAAAATACAGAAGATATCAAGGTGTAGATATGGAGAGACTGGACTTTGGTTCATTGCACATGGGTATTAATTGCACAGCCACCTTGGAAAACTATTCTTCAGGGATTAATTAAATATGAACATATGTATCAACCACTCAAAAATACAGAAAATGCAGTCTTGGATTATAGCAAATCCTGAACCAGTGTGACATACATTTTTTTCTTCTCTGCACCTTCAAGTGTGCACATCTCATCTCTCAGTCCTGCTAGAAAAGAAAACAGGCTCTTCCATGGGCTGTGCTCTACTTTTTTTCTTCTTTTTCCACAACTCTTGCTCTTACTGGCCCTGCCTGCATTTCATCAAAACAGGTTCCATCAATATCAGACTCATTGTTAGCCCCTCTCCTTGTTTTTTGTTTTTCAATGCTATGGATTTGTTCCATATTGAACACTTCCAGCCTATAATTTCAATGGGATTTGGAGATGTTAACAAGCTTTCTGAACTATCTTAAAACATCTTAAATGCTGGGGCGGCTCAGTGGGTTAAAGCCTCTGCCTTCGGCTCAGGTCATGATCCCAGGGTCCTGGGATCGAGCCCCACATAGGGCTCTCTGCTCAGCAAGGAGTCTGCTTCCCTTCCTCTCTCTCTGCTTGCCTCTCTGCCTACTTGTGATCTCTGTCTGTCAAATAAATAAATAAAATATTAAAAAAAAACCATCTTAAATGCTTTAAATTTTCATGATGAGGAGTTAGAAGTTGTACTCCAATGCTGTCATTCTGCATGTCTCTAATCTCTGGACATTAAATCCAAAATGTTTGTAATAACAGAAAGGAAACATGCAGAAGTTAATATTTATATTCCTACTGGGCAGGAAAGATTAATTTCTAAAAATCGTACCTAAATATAGCAAGTTATTTTCTTATGATTCCTGTTTGACATCCCACTCTAGATCAGTGTTCATCATCCCTCCCCCCATTCTCATTTCCATTTGGAGCCACAGCAAGATGAGAGGAAAAAAAATACATTAGGTCATTAAAGTGGCAGATCCCTCAAATTGTTAGAGTAAATATCACAAGATTTGAATTCCACATGATATCTGAGATGAAGATTGTTGTTCCTGTGTTAGTTTTAATGCTTTTTCTGTGAAGCAGTAAGCTGGAATTCACCAAAATCCTCATTTGATGAAAGAAAAGACTTAATATATTTATATTATCAAGAGACCCAAACAAAGATTCCAGCTAGCAGAGAAGGTAAAAGTGGAAACCAGAGCTTCATGCATTTTCAGTGGTCATTGCATTACCAGTTCATAATTCAGATATGAATCTCCTGGACTAGCCCAGGAGAGAACACTTGATCAAGGGCTCCCCAATTTGTTGCTGTGTTAATTTGGGTTTTCAAGGGAGCAGATCTTCAGACAAACATTGGGGTGTAAATTATTTCATCTTAAGATCCAGGGACACTATATGAGTAAGAGAGTAGGGTTGTGATATGAGAAGGAGAAGGCAGTGAATGAAATCTTACCATTCGCGACGGCATGGATGGAACTAGAGCTTAGCGAAATAAGTCACCTGGAGAAAGACAACCATCACATGATCTCCCTGATATGAGGAAGTGGAGATGCAACGAGGGTGGGGGTTAAGGTGGTAGGAAAAGTAAAAATGAAAGAAGATGGGATCGGGAGGGAGAAAAACCAAAAGAGACTCTTAATGACATAAAACAAACTGAGGGGGGTGGGGGGGAGAGGGGTTGGGAGAGGGTGGTGGGGTTACATTATATGTTTAAATAAGAAAAGCTTAAATTAAAAAAAATTACTTTTAGACTATCAAAAAAATAAATAAATAAAACCTGTGTGTTACGAAGCTGCCTATCGGAGTAGTAACTAGAGTTTAATCTGCAGGGAAACTCTTCATAGGACATAGGGCCTTTAAGGATTAACTTCAAGTCCCTGATTCGTGACTGCATGGATTCTTGAAAACAAGAATGGATGTTAATTCCCTGGCACTTCCGGTCTGCTGTTCCCACAGGCAGAACAGCCTCCACAGTTCCGGAAGGGGAAAAACGATTCTACATGCAGAGATACGGATACTGGCAGCTGGGAACTAGCTGAAGTACACTAAAAGATCTAAGGGATACAAGCTGGTCACTGACAACAATATAATGTCTAGAGTTTCCAAGAGTTCTCCTATAAATTTAAGTCCTATTTGGAACATGGAAGACATATCCCAAATCCTGAATCCAAGTACTGTTATAAACTATTTGACTTTTCCCCAGACTCTTAGGGACCCCCAGAACCAAAATAATTGCTTAGGCACTACCCTGCAAATACAAGTACATTTTGAAAAATTCTCTGAAATACTCACTGAAGGGACACCTGGATGGCTCAGTTGGTTAAGAGACTGCCTTTAGCTCAGGTTCAAGATCCTGGAGTCTGAGGATCAAGGATCGAGTCCTACCCACATCTAGCTCCCTGCTCAGTGGGGAGTCTGTTTCTCCCTGCAACCTGCCCCCCTCTCATGCTCTTTCTTTCATTTTCTCTCTCTCAAGTAAATAAATAAATTAAATATTTAAAAAAAAACTCACTGAAGATACATGTGGCCTAGTGACCATTTAAGAGCTGTCTACATTCACAAAACATAGCCTTGATATCTAGTGTGGATTGTTTTGATTTATTCTTTCAATAAATTGACTAGGTGCCTGTTAAATGTCAGCCACCGGAAAATGCTGGGGTACGACAATTAGTAAGACAAATGAACAGGGCACAGGTATGAACACCTTATAAAAGGGACTTACAGGAGATATAAAATGAACAACATTTTTGGTTTTTTTTTAAGATTCTATTTATTTATTTGACAGACAGAGATCACAAGTAGGCAGAGAGGCAGGCAGAAAGAGGGGGAAGCAGGCTCCCTGCTGAGCAGAGAGCCCGATATGGGGCTCGATCCCAGGACCCTGGGATCATGACCTGAGCTGAAGGCAGAGGCTTTAACCCATTGAGCCACCCAGGTGCCCCTAGTTTTAATTTTTATAATATTGAGGTACTAACTTGAATGTAGGACATTAATAAGTTATGTAATTTTAATCACTTTCTTTTGTCTGCTGTCTTTTTGCCCCCATTTTGTTAGTTCCCTCCCCCACTGGAGGATTTTCCCTCCTCTTTAAAGAATGTGAATCTGGGGACGCCTGGGTGGCTCAGTTGGTTAAGCAGCTGCCTTCGGCTCAGATCATGATCCCAGCGTCCTGGGATCGAGTCCCACATCGGGCTCCTTGCTCGGCAGGGAGCCTGCTTCTCCCTCTGCCTCTGCCTGCCTGTGCTTATTCGCTCCCTCTCTCTCTGACAAATAAATAATAAATAAAATCTTTAAAAAAAAGAAAAAGAATGTGAATCTGTGAATCTGGAGATATTCTAATGCCCACTCGCAGGCCACATTTGCAGGTTTGGTTTGAGATAACATGGAAGAAGACCCCATGTCAGGTGTATTTGCATGTCATTTTAATAAAAATACATAGGTTGAGCAAAATTAGCAATGGTAACCACTGGAACTTTCTAACTGAAAAATTATAATTGTAAAATTACCGAAGTAGTCATTTTTATCATGCTGAAATTTTAAAATCGTCGAGTAATTTTCCATGGTCTTCAAAAGTCTAAACTTGAGTCCAACTCCCAAAGATGATCTCAGGGGACCTTGAGGATCCATCTCTCATCATTTCCTAAATAAACCATTGTTCTTGTCAAGCTGGCCCACCAGCATCTAAACATTTATTTTACCCCCACAGTGTGCCTCCCGTTGTAAGTCGAATAAATGTCCTTTTATCTTCAGTGTTCAGCTTGTGACCTCTCTCATATAGAGACAGTGTCCACAGACACTGAAGATGATTATTGTTGTGGTTATTATTATTATTATTATTACCTGACTAATTGTAATAAAAAGAACTACTGAATAACAATTTACAGTAGATGTCAAGGCTGTGTTTTGTGGATGTGGATAGCTTTTAAGCAGTTCTGAGTCACATGCCTTTTCAAGTGGGTCTTTTGGATATTTTTCCAAACACACTGATTGTTAATGATTATTGTGACAAACTTCCATTAACTCTGATTCAGGTGATTGGCAGAAGCATCTTTTAAAGGAGCATCTTTTAAATTTGGCTTGCAGCTTAAGAAATGAGAATCTTGGGGCACCTGGGTGACTCAGTGAGTTAAAGCCTCTGCTTTTGGCTCAGGTCGTGATCTCAGGGTCCTGGGATCCAGCCCGGCATCGGGCTCTCTGCTCAGCGGGGAGCCTGCTTCCTCCCTTTCTTTCTGCCTGCCTCTCTGCCTACTTGTGATCTCTCTCTCTGTCAAATAAATAAATAAAATGTTAAAAAAAATAAAGAAGAAGAATCTTCAGAGAAAAAAAAAAGAGAGAGAGAAAAAAGAATCTTCTGAGAGTGGGTTAAGCAGCTGACTATTGGTTTTGGCTTAGGTTGTGATCTCAGGGTCATGAGATTGAGCCCCATGTTCAGCTTGGTGCTCAGCACGGAGTCTGCTTCAGATTCTCTCTCCCTCCTGCTTGTGCTCTCTGTTTCTCAAATAAATCTTTAAAAATAATGAAAGAAAAATAAAATTAAAAAAAAAAACAGAAAGAAAGAATTTTTTTACCATCTGAAGACCCAAGGTTTTTCTCATCCCATTATTCAAAATTTAAATTTATTCTGTTCAGATGCCACCTCATATTAAGACCTTTATGCAGTTTGCTGCAATATTCACTGTGGCTCTAGATCTCTCAGAAACCCAAAGTCTATAAAATAATTCAAAACAAGGTTTTCAAAGAAAAAACAATAGTTTCCTCTTTACATGGACAAAGAAGTTGTCCTCATTTGCAAATAATCTCTGATCTGTATCTCTGGACCATGTTGAGATCTGGGAGATAATTTCTTCAAAGGTAGCAGTTGCCCTTCAATTTCTTAGGGATTTCTGTTGCTCTAAGACTTGTTACTTAGATTTGGATGAGGTCCCATAGTCCCTCAGTTATCAAAAGATGGGCCTCCATTAGGAACAAAAGAAATGCTACAATTTAACTATGTATCTTTTAGGGATGATAGCTGAAGCAGATCCTCTTTCTGCATTCAAAATGAAGACCACTAGTCACTCACTTCAACTTGATTTGAGGCTTTTCAAATTTCTATTTAAATTTGAAACACATTTCTGAACTTTACTGATACTCCGTTCATGTTTTGAATTCTATGAATGGTTTCGAAACCTTTAAACTACTGTGAAGCATTGCTTCTTCTGTCGAGCACATCTGAAACTCTGGCAGGGGTCAGAGGAATGATTGCGTGGGTCCTTTTCTGCAGGATTTCAGGGAAGATTTCTCTCTTAAGTATCTGAAGAGTTGGGAGATTTTTTTTTAGCCTGAATCAAATTAATGACCATGACAGAAAATGATAGTCAAAGTTTCTATAATACCCTGGTGAGGAAAATGTAATCCAGTCTCATTTTTAAAGTCTTTCTAGAAATCACAAACAAAGGATTTTATTATATGTTTTACATTATGAATAATGATGGAATTTTAAATGGAATTGTTAAAGGCCTCTACAGTATTTCACATGAATATGCCACAGATATTGCAAACTCAAGTTTGAAATAGAGTTAACAATCCTCACCCAAGTTACTTATTACTTCTAAAATAAGTAAAATGATGTATGTGGGTGGGTCTGTGTGTATCTATGATGCCAGTATCCTTTAAATTACTCACATTGAGAGTGTCCAAGGTATATTTTACTTCCTTTATCTTCTATCACCCCCATTCCAATCAACTTCATGATCTCAAAATTCTAGTCTATATAAACACGCACAATAGTTTTCTCTAATTTATTCCCTCTGACACTGCTAGAATTTAGGCACACATTTATCTCCTAAAAATTAAAGTATTTGTTATTGTGATTAGATTGGAAAAATAATCTGTATGCTTTCTAAGATATTAGGGAAAAAAAACAGAAAAAAAGGCAAATAAAACTATTTGTCCTCCACAAACGAGAAAACACAGGCACTGTGTTTCTAAGTTTTTATTTAAATCCTAATTAGTTAACATACAGTGTAATATTCATTTCAGCTGTACAATATAGTGATTCAACACTTCCTTACAACACCCAGTGCTCATTACAAGCATACTCTTTAATCCTCATCACCTGTTTCACCCATCTCCCCCCGCCCCACCCCCCATCAGTAATATATTAATATATTTGTCTTTCTCTGACAGACACTGATTGTATCATTTAGTAATACACTTCAGGTCCATCTATACTGTCATAAATGGCAATGTTTCATTCTTTATCATTACTGAGTAAAATTCCATTATATATATAATGCGTGTGTGCTTGTGTGTTACACATACCACATCTTCTTTATCCATTCATTAGTTGATGGACATTTCTGCTCATTCCATAATGGTTATTGTTGGTAGTGCTGCTATAAACATTGGGGTGCATATGCCCCTTCAAATCTGTATTTTTTATCCTTTGGGTAAATAACTACTAGAGCAGTTGCTGGCTCATATGGTCATTCTATTTTTAACTTTTTGGGGAAGCTCCATACTGTTTTCCAGAGTAGCTGTACCAGCTTACATTCCCACCAACAGTGCAAGAGGGTTCTGCCTTTTCCTCTTACACTGTTGGTGAGAATGCAAGTTGGTACAGCCAATTTGGAAAACAGTGTGGAGATTCCTTAGGAAATAAAAATAGAGCTACCCTATGACCCTGAAATTGCACTACTGGGCATTTACCCCAAAGATACAGATGTAGTGAAAAGAACCATCTGTACAATGTAGCAATGGCTACAGTCGCCAAACTGTGGAAAGAGTCAAGATGCCCTTCAACAGACGAATGGATAAAGAAGACATGGTCCATATATACAATGGAGTATATTATGCCTCCATCAGAAAGGATGAATACCCAACTTTTATATCAACATGGATGGGACTGGAAGAGATTATGCTGAGTGAAATCAGTCAAGAAGAGAAAGTCAATTATGATATGGCTTCACTTACTTGTGGAGCATAAGGAATAACATGGAGGACATTGGGAGAAGGAGAAGAGAAGTGAGTTGGGGGAAATTGAAGGGAGAGAAGAACCATGAGAGACTGTGGACTCTGAGAAACAAACTGAGGGTTTTGGAGAGGAGGGTTGTGGGGGGTTGGGTGAGCCTGGTGGTGGGTATTAAGGAGGGCATGTATCTCATGGAGCACTGGGTGTGGTGCATAAACAACGAATCTTGGAACACTGAAAAAAAATTAAATTAAAAAAAAAAAAAAAGAGAGTTCCCCTTTCTACGAATCTTCATATCACCTCACCATTCCAGAGCTGTTAATTTTAGCCATGCTGACTGGTGTGAGGTGGCATTTCATCATGGTTTTGATTTGTGTTTCCCTGATACTGAGTCATGTTGAGCATCTTTTCACATGTCTGTTGTCCATATGGATGTCTTCTTCATATTTTAGAGCAGTTTTAGATTCACAACAAAATTGAGCAGCAAGTACAGAGTTCCCCTGTACCCCCTGCCCTCAAACATTCACAACCCCCTCCATTATCAGTATCCTTCACCAGAGTGATACACTTGTTATAGTCAATAAACCTACATTCACACATCATTATCACCCAGACTCCATACTTTACCTTAGGGTCCACTTCTGGTGCTCTACACTTTATGCGTTTTGAAAAATGTATAATGACATGTAACTATCATTACAGTTTAATACAGAGTATTTTCACTACTCTAAAAATCCTCAGTGCTCTGCCTACTCCTCCCTTTTTTCCTCCAGCTCCTAGAAACCACTATCATTTTACTGTCTCCATAGTTTACCTTTTCCACAAGGCTGTACAGTTGGAATCATACAGTACTTAGCCTTTTCAGATCAGCTTCTTTCACTTAATAATATGCATTTAAGTTTCCTCCACATCTTTTCTTGACTTAATAGCTCATTTCTCTTTAGTGCTGAGTAGTATTCTGTTGTTTGGATGTATCAAAATTTATTTATCCATTCACCCACTGAAAGATATATCATTCATTTTCAAGTTTGGGCAGTTATAAGGCTGCTATAAACACTGATATACAGGTTTTTGTGTTTTCATGGGTTTTCAAATCATTTGGGTAAATACCTAGGAGCATGATTGCTTGATTTTATGGGCAGACTATGGTGAGCTTGTAAAAAGTGCTAAATTGTTTTTTGAAGGCACAATATCATTTTGCATTCCCAGCAGAAATGAATAAGAGTTCCTGAAACCCCACATCCTTGCCACCATTTGGCTTTACTATACTCTTGGGATTTTAGCTATTCTAATAGATATGTAATAATAATCTCATTGATGTTTAAATTTTTAATGCCCTAATTACATAGGACATTGAAGATCTTTTTTTTCCCTCTATCAAAATTTTATTTTGTATATTTGTTTTTCCATTTAATATTGTAATGTATTTTCCTTGTTATTATAAGTCTTTATAATTTTAATGACAATGTCTGTTGATATTTTAAATATGACTCTTTAATTCATCCTGAAATTATTTTGGTAGTTTGTTGTTTAATATTCTTTTTTCTTTTTTTTATTATGTTATGTTAGTCACCATACAGTACATCATTAGTTTTGATGATTCATTGTTTGAAGATCTTTTTATATATTATTTGTTTTCTGTCTGTATTTTTAAATGAGTTTTTCATTCTGATCTTTTGCCCATTTTTAAACTGAGTTGCCTGTTTTCTTATTGTTGAGTTTTAAGAGTTCTTTGTATATTTTGATATAAGTCTTTTCTGGGATATGTGTTTTGCAACTGTCATCTCCCAGTCTGTACCTTCTCATTGCATTCTCATAAAGGTGTCTTTCACAAGGTAGA
Organism: Taxidea taxus jeffersonii; assembly: GCA_003697995.1. Taxonomy (NCBI): domain Eukaryota; kingdom Metazoa; phylum Chordata; class Mammalia; order Carnivora; family Mustelidae; genus Taxidea; species Taxidea taxus. The sequence goes on from RCUC01149447.1 coordinate 41,624, forward strand.
AGGTTTTTCCCTTTTTTCGATGTTAATGATGTTCACCTTATCAATATTTTCATTTCTGAATCAGGCTTTTGGTGTTGTATCTAAAAACCCATTCCCAAACCCAAGGTCACACAGATTTTCTTCTGTGTTATCTTTTAGATATTTTATAGTTTTGCATTTTACACTTAGGGCTAGGATCCATTTTGAGTTAATTTTTCTAAAGGATTTTCCAGTTATTTATTTCTAATTTAATTCCAAAATTAGATTCATTCTTTTGAAAAACTATCCTTTCTTCATTGAGTCACCATGATCCTTTGTCAAAGGATCAAACAAACAAACTACATTTGTGGGGTCTATTTCTGAGGTCTCTATTGTGTTCCATTTACCATTTTTGTATTCTTTGGCCAATACCATACTATACTGATTACTGCATCTTTATAGTAAGTCATAAAGTTGGATAGCAACAGTCCTTTTACTTTGATCTTTGACATTATTTTGTTTGCTATTTAGACTCTCAGTGGATTGGGCAATGCCCATCTGCTTCACTGAGCAGATTAATATGCTAATCTGACCCAGAAACACCCTCACAGACACACCCAGAAATAATTTTTTTTTTAAGAGAGAGAGAGAGAGCTCAGGCAGACAGAGTGGTAGGCAGAGGCAGAGGGAGAAACAGGCTCCCTGCTGAGCAAGGAGCCTGATGTGGGACTCCATCCCAGGATGCTGGGATCATGACTTAAGCTGAAGACAGCTGCTTAACCAACTGAGCCACCCAGGCATCCCCAAGAAATAATTTTTAATCTGGGATCCTTGTGGCTAGTCAAGGTGACACATAAAATTACCATTAGAGAGGTAAAGCGACTAGTTTCTCATTAGTAGGTATGATGTGAATGGTGGGTTTTATGCAGTTGCTTTTATCAAGATGCAGGTGTTCTTCCCTCTTCCTAGTTTGTTGAAGGTTTTTATCATGAAAGTGTGCTGGATTCTTTCAAATACTGTTTCTTTTTCTTTCTTTT